>JAPKLY010001361.1:0-32312 GCA_026898435.1 Prunella vulgaris | reverse complement strand
CAGTTATGAGATTTACAAGGCCTGCTCGCCTATTATGAGCAAATAGGTGAGCAGGTGGGCTAGGCAGGGGGTTGGGCGAGAGGTCTTCTGAGTCTGATGCTGAAGAAGTTAGTACCGTCCGAGAGTTCTCAGAAGCTCGAGATCAGACCGCTGATATTCCTGAGGCGGCGAATCCTCGTGAGGGTGCTATCGACTTCAATCCTGGAGAAGGTTTCGAACGAGGAGATGGGCCGAGCCAAGCCGATATTTGGAGAGAGTTGGCTCAAACTTATCAACCTCTGACGCAAGTACTTGAAGAGAGAATGCCGGAGGGGGTTGCTCAAGACTTCAATTGGCTTATCTATATTGTTCAGTATCGGGACCTCGACTCCGTCCTGTTCTGTATGTTGAGATGAGATATGAAGCGACTCGTCATCAAAGCCTGTTGTTAGAAGATGACTTGACGATTATTCGGGACGAGTATCAGATTCTACTTGATATCCACATGCATGTCCCTCGTTATTGCGAGCGAGCTGATTGGCATCTACCGGGGTGTACTGCGATGAACGTTGATGTCCTTGATGCCGGATTCCCACTGTCGTTGTATCCAGTAATTGGCCAGTTTTATATGGATGTTAACTTTGCAATTACTCAGATTATGCCAGACGGGTGGAGAAATTTGCTGAGTTATTTGACGGTGATGGGATTAGAGGGGTATCCCAATCGGTTGACGATTCTGGAGATTCATTACTCAATGAAGATCTCGGAATGTACGAAAGAGGGGAACGGCTACTATTATGTGAAAGCCCGAGCTAGAATGAAGATTTTGGAGGGCATTCCCAATAAAGTGAAATGATGGAAAGAGCAATTCTTTTTCATCGGTGGTGATTGGCGCGCTTCCACATAATATACCGGCGTTAGAAATAGGATCAATACTCCGGAAGAATATGGGGAATTGAGACGTAAGTCGCATCTTCTGTGTATCATTCGTTCCGAAGTTTACTTATATAATTTTGTCTCCTTTCAGGTACCATCTGGGCGATCACTCATTTTGTTACGGTGTCCTCCACCAGGTTGCATGCTCTCGTGTCCCCGGGGACATTAAAGAAATAGTGGTGCAGAGGGCTTCTGAATTCGCCTCACAGTCTTGGAGTGCGACGAATGACAAGATTATCCACGGGCAGACGTTGAGTGATAACATACTTCTGGATAGTATGTTTGTTAGTTCTTCCACTATTGTATATCAATGAATCATGGATCAGGCGATAGCGCTGGGAAGAATGAACCGTCAGCTCCGTGAGACGAATGAGGGGCAACTGAAGGTGATCCAGGCCCAAGAAGAAGAGCTGAAGCAGGCGACCCTCAAAGCAGAGTTTGCTCAAGAGCGTCAGGATAATGCTGTAAAGATGGACCAAACACTATGCCAGAAATGACCTTCAACCACAGAGCAAAGACCACGGGTATACGTTCTGACCGTGGTCTTATGTGGCAAACCCGTGGTCATAAATATCCACGTGGTCTTAAGTTTAGTGCTCACAATATAAGACCACGGGTTTAACCACCCGTGGTCCTTCTCGGTGGTCTTAAATTCAGGTACATAACAAAAGAAGACGGAAATAAACACCGTGATCCTTTCTCGTGGTCTTATCTTTTTTTAATAAAATAATTAAAGTATATATATTTCATTTATATCTATTACTATAATATAGAAAACCTAATCCCTAATTTCCAAAAACTTCACTCAAACTTCACGACGCTAACATTCATCCCCAAACCCTATTTCCATTTGTAGAGGCCGTCGGGGCCATCACGGAGTCCGGCGTCGTCGTACAACGTCCGTGCCTCTCCGTTGCGCACGGCATTCCAGAGATACGCCGTCGCGAATTCGTGCGTCATTTTTCGTTTCGCACAGCCGCCGTTCATTGTGGCCGACGCTGCTTCGTCGTGCAGAGATCCATCCGCCCTTCAGTCGCCGGCGCTAGTTCGTGCAGGCGCTCACTCAACCGTCGCGGATTCCATTCTCGCGGTCGACATCGTGGATCGCGTGCCAGCCGTGTGGTCATTCACTATTCATCATCGACCGTCGATGTCGCCGTCAGGCCTAGCTATCATGCATCGCGCAACACCATTGCGGTTCGCATCGCGTCGGTCGTCGTGGTAGTGTCAGTGGTGGCAGTCATCACGGGTAGGTTTTCAATTAAGTCGAATGGTTCGAATCCGGTGGGTCAGATTTCTATTTGAAAGCAGATTTCTATTTGTGGTTTGATTTCTATTTGAAAGATGGTTTCTGCTTTATGATTTAAAAAAGGTTTCTGGGTTTTCTGGAATCGAATAAGAAATTGATTCTGATGTTGGTTTTTGGATTTGAAAAGAAATTAGGGTTTTTAAACTCTGTTGACAGATTTTGGGGGATACTCTGCCTTCACCGACTGTGTCCGGTAGAAACGAGAAACAGAAGGGAGCGCATACTCTGCCTTCACCGACTGTGTCCGGCTCCTGCTCCACCTTCATCGCGCGTACTTTTGCTCAATTTATACACATAGTGGTGTCAACGTTTGTATTGTGTCTCCTCCATCGCCAACGACAGCCTTGTTCAGGTTAGTATATCTCTCCCTCTCTCTCAATTTATACACATAGTGGTGTCCATGTTTGTATTGCTCTGGTGATTTACTGCTTCTGCGTGATGTTTGATTTTCATTTAAATTGGAAAAGTCAGGGTGTAATCCATATGCAAATTTATGATATATGTTTCATTTTTAATTTTCTGCATGAAAGATGTTTGATAAAATGTCTGTTAGAATTTCAAGTTGTTTGTGTTGATTGCTATCTTGTTTGTAATGCTCATTTTAATTTGTAAATTAGCCGTTGAATTAATGATATTGTAAATTAGCCGTTGAATTAATGATATTGATTACACCCAGAGAGATGAGATGAGATTCCCTGCAAAGAAGTTAAAAGCGTTTTGGTTTTCGCCCCCCGATGGTTCGTATTCGGGGGTTGGTGGTGGAGGGGTCAATGGACCCTTGCCAAGGATATTTATATCAGAACTTCTTGTTGATCAACTAACAGATGAAGCTCAGGTTAGTCTGAAGTTTACTTCTTAATTGTTCATAATTTGTACATACGGTTCTTGTTAAGTTTATGCTATTGGAGTGCTTGGCAATGGCTGATAAATAGTTGCAAAGAACTTGCTTATGCAATACATGCTCATATATTGTCAATGTGTGATTTTTTTGTAAGAAAATAATTCAAAAATATACTAAATTATCGGGAAATGGTCATATGCATGCTGCTTTGTCCAGTGCTCTGGGATGTTTGACATGGGAAAGCCCTCATACTCTGAATTTCAACAGCTGGCTAAGTATGTGATTATCTAGCAAAAAAAGAAAAGAGAAAAGAAAGTGCTCTTTGATTGTTATACTCAGCACTCTTATTGGGTAACATTGAATTTACAGGGAAAGTGAATATGCAGCCTGGACTCTTGTTAATGGATACGCGTTGAATCACGTCACTATATCTGCTTATCGGCTCAAATCACATTCACGAAAAATCAAAAATCTTAATCAGTTTATTGAAGATAAAGGTTTCAAGCTGAACTCTGAAGGAGGCATTTTAAAGGGTCAGTCTTGGTTATTTTAATCTTACTAGTTTATCCTTTTTTCTGCATTTACCTCATAAACTGGTTTACTTTCAAAGATAATACCTCTGCTTCTCTTAATGTTCATCATCAAATATGATATTTAGTTTGAAATATGGGAGATTTGGATTTGGAGTTTGAAA
Organism: Prunella vulgaris; assembly: GCA_026898435.1. Classification (NCBI taxonomy): domain Eukaryota; kingdom Viridiplantae; phylum Streptophyta; class Magnoliopsida; order Lamiales; family Lamiaceae; genus Prunella; species Prunella vulgaris. The sequence continues at coordinate 28,553 of JAPKLY010001361.1, read as the reverse complement.
TATGATATAGACCATGTATGTATTGATGCTATGACACTATCAGTTACTTGGAGAACAGTTCATAAATACTTTCTAAGTGGTGTTTTTAGAGCTGTGTTTCAAAACAGCTCTCTTAACTTAGAGAGTTGTTGCTTAAAGAACTTTTATAACCGCTCTCTAAGCGAAAAAATAAAGGATCTTCAAGTTTATTTCTGTATCAATGATTAATATACCTATTTAGATATCCCTAAATATATGCTGGGAAAAAAAAGGTAATGGCAAATGCAATAATTGAATTTGGGATGAATAATACGCATGGGGTTCAACTCTAGGGGCTGATGATAAATCAAATCAATCAGATCATTGTTGGGGAAATGTTTGGTAAATTTGAGTCATTTGTTATCAGCACTTACGTACATTTTCTGTTTAATTTACACAATATTCCTGAGGAAGAGGAGCAACTTAATCTACTCTCTCTAGTGGTGTTATTCTTGTCGATTTATAAACAAATCTAACTAGCCTAATATTGAGTCCAACAAGTCTTAATATCACTTTAGTTATTATATATTTTACTATGAAATTCTAGAAAGTCATGTTGAGTCTTAGTATTATATGGTCATGACCTACGCATGTAAACATAGGATAATTAAAATAAATAATGAGCGACCTTTCCATATATAAAGTTTTGCCACTTGCTAGTCTTATACATATACATATATATATATATATGTGTGTGTGTGTGCAGTGTGTGCATGTTTTTCATTTAAAAGACTGGAAACATATTAAAGTTGGCCACTTGCTCGTAAATTAATTAATTAATTTTATATATATATGGAGAAGTATATATGAGCGAAAATTGATGGTTTGATATTTAACCAAAAACGATTTAATTAACTTAACACATACCATGATGATCAATAAGTCATGATTAATTATTTGAGTAAAAGATGAAGCTGATTATGCATTGGAAAGTGAGCATACATTCATGTAGGGTTTTGTGCATTACCTTAATGTTGAGGACTGCTTTAACACTAGTTTCAATGAACATGACGCCTGAGTCACGAGCCTTGCCATCTCCTTCTTCGATTGAAACTTGTCTGTTGTTCATCAATTAATGAATGCTCATGTTATTCTAAAAATCAAACAAATTTGTAGTAAATATAATAGTAATAGTAATAGTGATATATAGTAGTAGCCACAAGTAAAGTATAATTGGATGGAGAGGGGATTAATTTGTTTAATCATAAATAAAAAAAAATGAATGATGAGTAGCTACTTTTTGTCAATAAGATCAGTTTTTTGATGAAACTTGTAAGTGTTAAGATGATTATGTGTATATTTTTATATTGATAATTTTTATATTTTATTGGTTGGGTTGAGAGTGGCTAAATACATTGTGTTTACTTCATTTACTTTAGAAGTAGAGAATATGGTTTGTCTAAATTGATTTTGATGGATTATGTACAATTATGTTTAATTAGTTGATTTGATGATGGTTAAATGAATATGTGTTATGTATTATTAGTTAGATTCTGGTGTATATGAGATTAAATAATTCTTTGATTATGTTCAATATTGTAAGTTGAGACTTTATGATGTTAATTAATGATTTAGTTTATTCAATTAAATAATTTAATTATATAACATATTCATTAATCAATCTTTTTTGGATTATTTTTACTTTTGCAGTTTCCAAAAAAGAATTACTCTGAAAAAGAGATTGATGATATTCGAGAGGAGTGGTCTGGCTTTCTTTCAACGTACATGGAAAACTAATGAACAGTACTTCAAGCGGTTGAAAGATGAGAAGTTTACTAGATGTTTATGATTTGAAACCTTTGATTTGGAAAACTACTGAACAATTTATTTTGAACAATGTATTGATATTACGTGAAGAATTGTATTGTGGATTTGTAATATTAATATTTATTATAATGATTTTAATTTTAAAAAATAATATTATTTCTCTACGACCACAGGAAAAAAAATCTACAATAAATGGACTAAATATGTTTTTGACAACGGTTTAAGATACATACAACAACGGGTAAAATTCATGGTCAAAAAGACCTATGACCACGGGGAATCTCCGTGGTCATAGATATTTTCCCACCGTGGTAGATGGGCTGGTGGTCGTAGCTCAACACTTTTGACAATGGAGTTTTACCGTGGTCTTAAGTGGTTAAGACAACGGTTATAGTTAAGTTACGACAACGGATTTTTACCGTCGTCTAAAGTTTAAAGACAACGGGTATTGTGAAGTTATAACAATGGTTTTTCACCGTGGTCTTATGTGGTTAAGACAACGGGTATTTTAAAATTATGACAATAGTTTTTCACCGTGGTCGTAGGTGGTTAAGACCACGGTGGAAAAACCCATGGTTAAAAGTATGGAGCTACGACCACCCCTCCATCTACCACGGTGGAAAAACACCTATGACCAAGGGGAATCCCCGTGGTCGTATCCCTTTTCTGGCATAGTGAAATCCTCGAGCTTGAGAGGGAAAAAACCAAGCTTCAGATTGATGTGGAAGGTTTGTACACCGAGGAGGATATGGGAGAGCAGGTGCGTGACGCATCGAATTTTGGATTCATCTGCTCCTACAGTGAGTGCATTAAAATCATCCATCAGGCTGAGGAAAGAGGCCAAAAGATTTCTGATCTGATGAAGAAGGAGTTTCTGGATTATGACAGAGCTAATCCGCCAAGCAAGTCACAGCCTCTTCATATAGCTGATCTGGTGGAGTTCGGGATTGATCTGGGGGTCTTTGAAGAAGGTTATGCTATTATTGATCCCCCAGGTCAGGTCGTCTCGAACGATTCGGATGAAGACACTACAGAGGCTCCCGCATCTGCTTCGGGAGCTATTGAGACTTACTGAAGCTTCCCCAGATGAAGATCGTCAGAGGCGGGAGGATGCGGTCGCGATGTCTTACATCCAGACTCCTCCATGTGCCGAAACTACACCCCCCGAAGTTCAACCCGCCGATGCTGCTGCTGGTTATGCCCCATACTGCTGATTAGGGTTTTTGCTCGCCCGATGTCTTATCTGTTTTAGACATCGGTTTTGCTATCTTTTGCTGCTTTCTTTACTCGCTTTTCTTCTTGGTTTATCATAGGATGTATTTGACTTTGTTTGGTTGTATGCCGAACCTTTTTAAGGAATGGAATGATCGTCCTGCCTACTTGTTTATATCGCCTGTTCTTTTTATGGTGCTCATTTTCGTATTCTACTTTTCAGCATTCGCGTAATAACCTTTTAGGTTGTAACGATCCACACTCTTACGTCGAGGCGCTCAGTTGGGATTTTATGCTTTACTATCCATTTGGAGCGTTCACTACGCTGTCGTTGGATTTTACATTTCTATCCCGAGCTATTCTGGAGTGTTTAATGTGCCATCCTATGAAGCGCGCAAGGCGTCCGTTAGGATGAATATTTTTTAAACACTGCCGGCCCAATTAGGGTGGACTTATAATGGTCGATCATGCTCAATTCTTGATTGGGATGTGTTAGGTGTCTGGCACCGTAACTTATCCGCTCAAGAAGTGCAAGATGCTTCGCTCTCGTTTAGGACATTTATGGTCTCTGACACCTTTTATGTCACTGTATGAGGAGCGTGCCCGGCAAAGGGCGCATTTTACCAAGAAAGCCACTTTCAGGCAATTTCAAGTAGGACTGCAATCCTTCCTGGTCATCGCTTACCGAAGAAAGATTGTCTTTCACATTCCATTCACCGTTGACGTAACCAAGTATACATCATACATCCATTACTGATAAAATTTCTTCAAGTGAGCAGCATTCCATGTGTATGAAGAAGGTGTCCCATCCAGGTCTTCCAAGTCGCAAGTTCCTTTTGACCAACTTCGTGAACTACGAAATGGTCCTTTCCATCCAGGTCCGAATGTTCCAGGTGGAGTGGATAGGATTTTTCGCAGTACCAAATCGCCTTCCTGGAAACTTCTCTTTCTGACTTGCGAATTGTAATACCTGGTAGCGTATTGTTTATATATCGTGTTGCGCAGTTCTACATCGATTCGCCTTTCTTCGAGAAAGTCTTTCTCAATCGCGATAGCTTTATCATTCTCTTCCTCGTTGTACATACAAACTCGCCATGTGGGATTTTGTAGCTCCACTGGCACCATTGCTTCGGTTCCGTACGCCATTGAGAATGGGGTTTTTCCAGTGCTTGTTCTGAATGACGTTCGGTACGACCACAACACTTCCAGGAGTTCTTTCGATCGGTTTCCCTTCTTTTCCATCAAACGGAGCTTCAATGTTTGCTTGATGATCTTGTTGATTGCTTTAGCCTGACCGTTTGACTGTGAATGATAGGGCGTCGAGTTATACTTTTAATTTTCCAAGTATCACATGATTTCCTTGAGAATTTTCAATCCCTGTTTCTGTGATATACATTTGAGTAGGGGTGATGAAAATCCTCTCTTGTATAATTTACCGTCGATCATCACATAACGAGCAGCCTGTTTTACCAATCGAGCTGCTGTCCAGGGATCCTCAGGCTGCTCTCCTGTAGTCAAATATTTTATTAGACTAGCTCTGCAGTCGTCATTGTCCAACTCGTCCACCTCCTGCCCCCCATTCGATGTTTGATTCATTTTATAATCAAAGGTCGAAGGTTTATCAAGTTTGGTGATGATGACTTTTGATATGTCTGTTTCCCCCTGGCTTGACGCTAATCTGGTCAGAACGTCGGCTTGTGTGTTTTCTAGTCGAGGTATCTGTTCGATATAGACTTGTTGAAACATGTTCAATAGATGAGCTACTATTTTTGATATAGTATTATATGTTCATTTTTAGCCTCGAACTCTCCTCGGAGAGACAATCAAATGGGAGTCGCCAAAATTTGTAGTCTTTTGCCCCCAATAGCCAACGCAAGTCTGAGCCCAGCTATCAGCGCTTCGTATTCCGCTTCATTGTTCGTTGCCAAGAAAGCAAATCGGATGGCTGATGTAAACACTTGACGGTCGGGGCTTATTAACATAACTCCTGCCCCCGACATCGTACTTGTTGACGACCCATCCACGTATAAGTGCTACAGATGTTCGTAGTCCTTTGTCAATTTTGGTGAGTAAGTCAATTCCAAAATAAAGTCGGTCAGAGCTTGTCCTTTGATTGTCGTTCGTGTTGAGTAGGTAGTGCTGAACTGATTGATTTTCAGGGACCATTTCAACATCCTTCCCGCTGTATCTGGACGATGGAGAATTTGTCTCAGCGGGAATGTAATGAGTACTTCTACTTGATGATCGTAGAAGTACGGCCGTAACTTTCTGGTGCTCATGACTAAGGCATACGCAAGCTTCTCGGTTGGAGGATATCGTATTTCTGCCTCGTGTAGAGCTTGACTTACATAGTAGATTGGGGAATGGAACTGGCCTTCCGCACGTACAAGTACTGAACTTATTGCTCCCTCTGATGCTGCGAGGTAGAGATACAGTTTCTCGCCGGGCACTGGCTTGGATAGAATTTGTGTGTTGCTCAGATACTCTTTGATTTGATCAAACGTTCTCTGACAGTCGTCTGTCCACACAAAATCATCCTTCTTCCTCTTCAAGGCCTCTAGAAATGGCCTGCACTTATCTCCAAATCGTGAGATGAAGCGATTCAGGGCCGCTAGACATCCTGTCAGGCATTGAGTCTTACGGACTGAATCAGGTGGCTTCATGTTAATAATGGCTTTGACTTTCATCGGGTTCACTTTGATTCCGCGTTGACTCGCTAGATGTCCCAAGAATTTTCCCGAATGAATTTCAAAACTGCTTTTCTCGGGGTTGAGTTTCATGTTGTAGGCGTGGAGTATCTCGAATGTTTGAGCAAGATGTTTGAGGTGATCTTCCTTGTGTATGCTCTTCATGGAATCCAAGTATACTTTGATTGAGTGGCCGATATGCTCATTGAACATCTTGTTCACCAGTCTTTGATATGTGGCCCCGGTGTTAATCAAGCCAAATGGTAAGCTCGAGATCCTCTTTGTCCGGAAAAGCTTAAACGGTTATCAATCCTTCCATTGGTGTGGTACGTTTTCATTTTTCCTTCCATCTGGGATCGAAATTGGTCCATCAATGTTTAGCTCATCTTCAATCTCCATCGGTTCGCAATCCAACCTGGGTTTGAAATCTTGGCTGAGAAGGCATACGTCCGGTTGTTCACCGTTGAAGTGCCCTTCAGATGTTGTTTCGGCCAGGGTTGGCAATCTGGGTTTGGAATTTTGGCTGAGTGGGCATTCGTCTGGTTGTTCACCAGTGAAGTGCCTCTCAGGCGCTATTTCCGCCAAGATTGTTATGTCTTGATTTGGTTCTGCCCTTGGTACGTTTTCTAAATGTTCGACCTCCATTGGTACTACTTCGTCTTGCGAAGTAACCAACCTCTTGGGTCCCAGTTCAGTTCGTACGGGAGAACACTCAAGGACGTGTATTTGTGAATCCGACGGCTTTACTTGAAGTAGGCATTCGCGGGCTTTCTTTTGATCGCCTTCTATTGTACCAGCACCATTTGGTATTGGGAATTTCAAACAATAGTAGTACGTCGAACAGGCAGCCTTGAATTTATGCAAAAAGGGTCGGCCGAGGAACCCGTTGTAGGAGGATGACTGGTCTACAACAAGAAAATCTATTTGTCTGGCCAGCCTCCTATCGGGATCATCGACCGATACAAGTTCCACAGACAAACGTATTGTGCCAAAGGGAATAGTAACAGCCTCCCCGAATCCTATGATTTTATGATTACAGTCTTCAATGTAGGATCCGAAGTTCCCTATCTAATAGAGAGTGTTCTTGAAAAGTATGTTGGCATAAGTTCTGGTGTCGACCAGTAGTCTGTGAACTTTGGCGTTCATTATGTTTGCTCTTATGACCAGGGAGTCGTTATGTGGGGTCATAATACCCTCCAAGTCCTTCTGTGAGAAAGTTAATTCTACAGTAGGCCTAGCCGAGGGTCACGCACTAGTCTCTTTTAGCTGGTCAATGGCGCGAAGTTCTGCCTTCTTCTGCCTCTTTGACGGAGGTGGGCTTCCATCTTTACATCCACCTGCATGGTCTACCTCTGGTTCGATCACAAAAATTTCCCTCATCGGTCCTGGCTGAGGGGGTAGTGTTTGCTGATTCGGCCGATTTGGCCTCGGCCTCTCTTCCCTGTCTTCGCTGCTACCTTCCTCCGTTCTATCATCGGGCTCTCGCGGTCTCTTTCCTGGGGTACGAACACGGACAGTTTGCCATCTTCATAGAATTCCCACAACTCTCTGAGTAAGTCTTTACACTAACTAGTGTAATGTCCCATCGTCTAATGGTAGGCGCAAAATCTGCCCGAAGCCACCTTGGTTGGACTCACCTTGATCTTCCTGGGTGTTGGTAACATCCCTTTCTCATTGACCGCATTGTACACCTGGTCAATGGAAATCGCTAGGACTCGATTGAGCTTGCCTTTCAAACCTTTGCCTTCAAAGGCTTAACATTCCCTGGGGTTCTGTAACTGCTTCCACCTCTCCTGGCAAACGCCTTTGGAGTTTCCATGCTTCCACCTTCTGTGCTTCCACCTAGTGATTTTCTCAATGCCTCTTGCATTGCCACGAATATTCCGGCCTTATTCCGGAACTCTCCATAAGTCTTCGGGCACGCGAGATGCATTTCCTTCCATAAGTCAGATCCCTTCTTCAATCCTGCCATTGTGGCAATCACCTTCATATCTTCACTCACTGGCTCTCCTTCGAGAAGGATTTTATCAAAACGTTCGAGGAATTTTTGATCTGATTCTTCCGCTTCCTGTACCAGATTTGCCAGTCGGTGCTTCTGAGTGAAGCATGACACCGCTCCCGAAAAGTGTGCAAAAAATTCCCGGCTCAGTTGCACGAAAGAAGTTATTGATGCTGAGGGCATCGCTGTAAACCACCGATGTGCATGGTCTCCAAGTGAAAGAGGAAAATTTCTGCATTGGGTGGCATCAGACGCACCCATTGAGATCATAAAATATGTATACTTGGAGATGTGCACCTTCGGATCAGAGCTTCCCTCTTACAGATTCGTTGCCAGGTATTGAATCTTCGGCTGAATGGGTGCCGTTAGAATTGCGGGTGACAGTGGTGATAATGGGATCTGTAAAGATGACTCGTCATCCGGGTGCAGAGCTACCTTGGCCTGAAGGTCCTCGATAGCTTTCTTCATTGACAATAAGATTCCATCTGAAGTCTCAGTACGAGGACGTGGAGGTAGTTCCTCTCGCACATGGCGAGCGGAGACAGACGCTCGGTCGCTCTGATGAGACCTAGGTGGAACCTTCGTTGCCTTTTGTGCACCTTCAGGTCCTAATCGCTCTAAAGCCGGCCACCGTAGTCATTCACGAATTGTTTGGTGCCTTTCTGGGTCCGCTTCTTGTACACGAGTTGGATGATGGGACACCGATATGGGTTGTCCATGTGACCTGTCATCCCCGTCGCTCCGATTGTCTGCTCCGTGGACTGCTATGGCTTGACTCGTCTATCACATTCCATGTATGTCTGCCCTATGGGCCTAACCGACCTGTTATCTTCTGCTTCCCTCGTTCCTCTCACCTTTTCTGTTGTTCGCTTTCAGCCTCATCCTCGGGTTGACGCTGAACAGCCCATTCAAGCACGGGTTCCGGTTCAGGTCGCATCCCGGAAGGACCGACTGCTCCCTGTTGCTGTTGTTGCTTCAATACCCTGCAAATGGCCGTTATACAAGAGATGTCTTCAGGACTCTGTAGGAAGGGAAGCAGTTCGGATAACCCTTGTATATAGTTTTGTCCTACTTGGGCAGGCGGGACTCCTGCATGTTCCATCTGTGGTAGATTTTTTGCTGTGTCTTGAACTGCTGTTGATTGTTCAGATATCGGTGTTCTCTGATTGGGCTGGTCATTATTCCTCCCATGAAATGTCATTCTTGGTTGTGAAACTTCCCTCGACATTCTACGTAATGTCAACTCCTTTCTATGAAGCAGGTTAAATTATTATGCAGCTGGATACACAAATAGGAGAGTAGCTGAAACAGGCGACCAGCAGTTCTGGCGAGCAGCTGAGCTGGTGGGCAAGTCGAGCAGGTGGAACAGGCGACCAGGTGGCACCAGGCGAACGGGTGAAAGTAGGCGATCAGGTGAAGAAACAGGCAACCAGGTGGGCAATCAGGCAACCAGGTGAGTTTTCTTCAAGCCTTCAAGCGAACAGCTTGTGCTCCTTAAAACCTTCAAGCGAGCAGGTGTGTTCCTTCAAGTATTCAAGCGAGCAGGTGTATATCTTCAAGCGACGAGGTGGTGAATCTTCATCATAAATTCAAATTTTGCAGTTTCCAGTCCAAAATTCAACAAAATCCAGTAATCGGAGGTTCGAACCCTACTTCTAGCGCCAAATTGTTAATGAAATCTTCGCAACGGAAGCGTTTATGTAGCTAACAAGTGCAATTTCACTAACAATCGATCAAGAACAGTTAAATGGAACTGCAAATTGCTTGATTACGTGAAGATTTCGGCAGAGCTTCGCTGAGGCTAAGAAAACTTGTATTATTATGAAAACGTTGGCCTATTTATAGGCAAATACATAAACAGGTGGTGGCACACGCTTTGCCACGCTTATTCTAAAGCGTACACGTGTCCTTAGCCGCCTAAACAAGATAATTACACAAGAAAATTGGCTGAAATTGATGAAAATGTGATCTGGGCGATCTTCTTCAAATCAGGCAAGTAGCACTTCAACCCTGGCGACCAGCACCTTAGTCGAGCAGGTGAGCTGCTCGGCAGTTATGAGATTTACAAGGCCTGCTCGCCTATTATGAGCAAATAGGCGAGCAGGTGGGCTAGGCAGGGGGTTGGGCGAGCAGGTGAGCTGCTCGCCCCTTCCTCTTTGCACTGCTGCTCGGCCATTTCTTGCTTGTTTGACAATTCTTCTTTTCTCGTATTGATCTTCTTGAACTTTGCCCATAAGCATCATGTTTGATTAGTTGTTTTGGGACACGTCATCCGGTATTCCACTGATTACTTCCTTAATCATCTGGATTAGATTATTGCATCAACAGTAAGGAATGTAGGAATATGGATCTTCATATGAGTGGGAACATGTATCATCATAATGAGAGTAGGAATCTTGATATGAATATGGAGTAGAAGGATAAGATTCTTCTTGTGGAGGTGGTGGTTGATATGGGTGAGGTTGATAAGCAAATGAATTAGGAGAACCTGTGTATCGTGGATACGTGTAGTGTTTGTATCCCATCTTCAAATAAGCTCGCTCCTACAAAAATAAGGAAGTATCAACACTCACCAAGAATAGTCAAAGACAAACAAAGAAAAACTAAGAAAAGAAATTTAAACAAACATCACAAGCTTGACAAAGAGACTGTTTCCCCAGCAACGGCGCCAAAAACATGTTTTGGCATTGCCGGGATTCAAGGATATTCAAGTAAACAAACAACAACAAGCCTAATAAAGCAAAACAAAGTAAACAAACAACCACAAGCTTGAAAAAGAGATCATTTCCCCGGTAACGGCGCCAAAAACTTGTTTGCCAATTTCGTATAGCTCTCACGCAAGTGTACGTGGTCATCGTATAATCAGCAAGTTGACCAAGTAATAATATCGAACACATGGAAATTTGGCAGTGTAAAGTAAGATTTTTGTTTTAGAATCGTATCTAAGAAAGCAATAAAGGATCGGGTGTTTATCTACTAATCGTTGCAAAATAGTAAAGACTACCTATCACCTTTTGTCAAAAGTGAGCAAGAGTGAAGACATGCATTACTGTAATCCTCCTATGGTTCATATAGTGCCTCTCTCTCTTAATCATGCAAGTTCATATGGTCTAATCAACTAGGAACTAGCCTTGTTAATGTGTCTAGATCTTCCTAATGACACTTAACACACTAATTGTGGTGAGTAATCACAAAGGCAATTCTCATTGTCCTAAGGTAATTTCATCAAACACTTAGCATGCACAACCTTCAATGAAGAACATTCATGAAAAGCTCAATTCTCATGTCTTGCTAATTCACTAGGGTTCCAAATATTCAATTGGCACAACCAAGCATTCATTCATAGCATCAATTAAGAGAATCAATCTTCTAATATCACATAGCAATCATAAGATCAATAGAATCACCATACTACTTCATAGGAGTCATACACCAATGCATTAGGAATTTAGCCCATGGCTAATTGAATGGACCAAACTACAATTAAGCTATCTAAAATCATCATAACAATGAATATGTAAAGAAATTACAAACTTCTTACCTAATACAAGAGAATTGAAATAGTTATCCACTACCTTGAAATCTGTAACTCGAAACGCAAAATCAAACAGTCAAAGTGTAGCTCTAATCACGACTAAGATGCAGGAACAAACGGATCAACGATCCAACTGATGGATCAAAAGTAATTGGAGATTGAATCTAAGAAAATCTAATAAACTCACTTTGGTAACCTCTCTTAACTTCTAATCTTAGAAGAATCTAAGAAAATGAAATGGAAGTAAGTGGAATTGTCCTTGGAAATCTGAGCTTGAAGTATATATAGTACTCTCCATGCATTGACCACAATACCCTTCATTAAAACGCGGAAAAAGACAAAACTGCCCATGAAATCCGAGAATTTGCACTGGACGCGCGAGCACAAGAGGCTAGGCGCGCAAGCAAAAGTGTTTCATGCCGGTCGATTCTCGACTTCCTCGTTTTCTTCATAACTTGAGTTCTAGAGCTCCGATTGACTCGATTCTTTTTTTGTTGCGACCCTGTCTTCGAGCTCTTTAACATGGTACATTATTTGCACTATTTGGATCAACTCAACAAAACTTCACTTTATCGAACTTGCTCGTCTCTTCACCGTTTTGCTTGTTTTCACCTATAAACACAACTTTCTAGCCAGCAAGAGGTCAAATACACAAAGTATATCATTTTAAGGTCAAATATGAACATAAGCTCATCAAAACCATATAAAAATGGATGCAAAATGGTACAATTATGACCCTAATCACATATAAGTGGCAGCAAATGATCAAGCTAACCTATGAAATGCACACATATTTACTTATAGTTCAACACATATTTATTCTCCTGCATCCATGCTTGCATACATCAAACATACTTTGCTAAAGAAAATTTGGATCATTGATCATCTATGTATTTGGGATCCCTGTTTTCTTCATGATAAAAAAAAAATCTGAGAACCCTTCAATAATCTATCGACATCAGCTATATTAGATAGAGTATTTCACATAATGAACCGCAACTATTCAGGATCCTACAACCAATGGCAGAGGACTTCCAGAAATATTAGAATAGTTGCAGCCCCTCTCCTCGTCAAAGCTTTGTCTAAATCAATATTTAATTACGATATAAACAACATAGTAAGTAAAAATTTAAGCTCTGGAGATGGGTCCACGCTAAAATTGTATTGTTATTTGGACATTAAATCAAACAGGATGAGTGTCTTATTAGCATTACAACTACAAGCCACAAAACAACTGTATTTTCACTTGGGCATTAGATCAAAAAGGTTGTGTGCCTTAGCATTACAATTACAAGTATGGAGACAATGTAAGTTGGAAAAGAAGTAAAAAACAGAGAGTATGCATCTTAAAGTGTAATATTAAATATTTTCAAAGCATCTTTCCAGGAATTTTTTTTTCTTAGACGGAAACCAAGATGCACCATTTCTTATTCCTTAATTTTATATTGTAAATTGCAATTTTTATAATATTTTGAATCTTTTCCTAGTAAAAAATCAGCCACCGTCGTCGTTTAAAGAGTAAAAAGAGAGCTGACCGTATGAGTGAAATTTGTTCAAGAGAAGAATTTCTTAATTTTTATTTTGTATTTCTTTCCAAGTTTGTGAAATTCAGCCTCTCGAATTGTTTTGATTTTACAATCTCCATAGATATTTTTTTTCTCAAAATTGAGATGTTTGATTGAATCTTCATCCGCTGATATTTTAGAAATTTTTTTAGAGTTATATATTTTATTTTAAATATGTAAAGTGGACACATGTGGTTAAACTTACCCTATTTATAAGTTACTGGAATTTTTGAATGATAAAGAGGATTCTAGTTATATGTTCCCCTATAATAAAACATAAAGTATTCGAACATTCATTAAACACAAATTAGTCGTACAAACATTAGATTTTAGTTTTTTTTTATGAAAATGAAACCGTGAATTGCATATATACGATATATCCCTATTATTCATGACTGACATAATAATAAGTATATTTTAATTAAGTTTGTAGTAAAACTCAGAAAAGATCAAGCATTGCAAGCCGCTAATCCATGCTACGAATATCTTGATAGAAGAATTTCTTGAAATCGCCCATACACTCAACCTGAAGACGTATTGCCACGATCAACGCGCCGCTGCCACCGCCGTATCCTGGCAAGATGAGTGAGTCGCCGTCGCAGTCGTGGGTCCCAGGGGCCATGAAAACTTCCTTCCCCCATCCAAAATCCACCCCGTGAAGTGGCAGACCCATCCAGCTTATCACCCCGATATTCGGATTTCCATAGAACGGCCCCTCATTTGTTTTGATTGCATGTATGTCCTGTAGATAGGACAAATCCTTGAGGTTTTTCAGGAAATCAATGGCCGAGTGAACGTACTCACTCGTCACAGCCTCAATTTCTTCCCTTATCTTGCCACACGCGTAGCTCAGCGGCCGCGCCACCACCTCCCCTGATCGCCCCACCGCTACCACGTCGATGATCGCGTTCCCGAAGAACTTCTCCGGCAGAGGCGGGTCGACCCGGTTGCGAACATCGAGGCAGATCCCGAGACCCGTGGGTTGGTCGTATTCGTGTCGCCGCGCTCTGCATGCGCACCTCCATATGTGACCCGCGATGACCTCGTACCGGGTGTAGGGCCGGCCCCTGTTTCCCCTGTTTGCTTCTCCTTTCAGAAATTCCACGTGGCACTCTGACATTTTCAACATCACGTTCGATGTTTTCTTTTTCCGCTCATTTTCTGTGTCGAATTGGTTCAGCAAAAGAGGCGGTTGTTCGAATTGCGGGTGTTTAAACCGTGGTTGACCCGAGGGAGGTTCCCCGGCTCGCAAAAGTGTACGGTCGAGGACCGGTGGGGAGCCCAGGGGCTTTCCACGGGCTAATCGGGCCCACTCATAAATAAAATGAAGCGCGCTTTGGCCGTCTGCTACTGCATGAGAGATGCAGAGGCTTAGGGTGATGCCACCGCATTGAAATACGGTGAGCTGAGCTGTCATGATCGGTATGTCTTCGATGGGGGAGGAGTAGTTGATGTGGGGGAAAAGGTGGTGAAAATCGGGGCAAGGTGTGAAATCGCCGAGGTCATTTAATACGGAATCAGAATAAGCTTCGATGAGGAGAACGCCTTTGCCATTACAGTCTAGCTCGAGGCGAGCTCCGTCGAGCCAACGTAGACGGCCGGCTAACGGATAGAAATGGACCAAGGCTTTGGATAGAGAAGTTTGTAAGGTTGTGAAGATGGTATGTGGTGGTGTGAGCCAATTTTGTGAAGGTCGGTAAAAGTAAATAATAGGGACATGAGTTAAGGTAGTAATTTGGTCGGATTCAGTCAACGGCATGGAGCCATTGAATGTTGACTCTGCTGGAGGAACTAAGCAAGATTGAATCACGGTGACTTTCATTTTGAGTGAATTTGTGATAAGGAATTAAGATGATGGGAAGAGGTTGTCGTGGAGATATGGTTCATACCACTTTCTATTTAAAGACTCAAATCTTGGATAAGTTTTTGGTATAGAAATCAAATTTTCACACAAGTACAAAATTAGTATATATGAAGGTGATGACGTGTGGGATATATTGAAACTAAAGATGCAGCATGGAAAAACCCTCCTAATTTTGATGTGGCATTTGGATCGTATGACCTTGTATTGAGGTACCAAAAAACAGATAAATGATTCAATTATAGGAAAAAATGAAGGGAAAATTACAAAATGATTCATAAAATTGACATTAATTACAAATTGGTTCTGTGCAGAAAGAAAATGTGCTTCTGAGCAGAAAAAATGTGCTCCTGTGCAAATATTGTGAACCAATTGGTAAATAGAATAACTTTTTTGAACCTATATGTAAATCACCCAAAAATTAATCATGTTTTGTAACCGTCTTATTTAACACAAACTGAAGTATCTAATTTAATCAACATAATGAATAATGCTGCGAGTAAGTCTTTTGTAATTGTTTAAAAAATTTAGTGAAAATAACAGTAATTGCTATTAAAAATATTTTTAAATGGATTAGTCTTGTATGCACCAGTTACACGGTGCAACTCAAGTTCATTTTAAAAAAGTTAAACAGTTTATAACTGAAAAGTTAAACAGTTTATTACTGAAAAGTTAAACTATGAAAGATACACTTTTTAGTAATAAACTGTTTAACTTTTCAGTTATAAATTGTTTAACTTTTTAAAAATGAACTAGAGTTGCACCAGCATATCGACCTTGACTATCACTTCGTCCGTGAGGTTGTGGCTTCGGGCCGACTAGTCACCAAGTTTGTCCCTTCTCATCTTCAGTTGGCTAATATTTTCACCAAGAGCCTGCCTTGACCTGCTTTTGAGTTTCTTCGGTCCAAGCTCTGCGTTTGTCTTCACCCCACGCAACGCTTGTCGGGGGGGGGGGGTAATAAAGGAAATAGTTGACACATTTAAATTCCATTAATATTGATTTGTATATTTTAGTTTATGATTTACTTTCTGTAATTACCTTCCCATAATCACGTGATGTTGTTGTATCTTAATTCTATTTATACTATTTGCGTGTTTTTCATTACTTGGAGAGCAAAATTATGTTGAGTAATTTGTTTACAAGATGTCATTCCTTCAATGCCCTCTTGGGGGCTATTTATACATTATATTTCCTATTGGACACGCACCATGTGGTCCTAAAGCTTTTAGAACTAGTGTGTGCCCTCCTTTCTCCACCATGCGACGGACTTGTACTTGGCCTATGGGAAGGTGACATCCGGCCGAATATTCTTCTTGTTGAAGCATCGGGTGTCAGAATAGATCTTCTATATCTCTATCTTTGATTTTCTCGCGTGGCTCGATCGCTCGCGGTTCTATGTGGAGCCTAACTCTTCATGGATTGTTGAAGTTGAGTTCCTTCATTGTTCCTCAGAGTACTTATTGTTCGTGCCATGAAGCAGGTGCCAAACTTTGGCTTTATAGACTTGTTCAGTTGACCTTTGTGTTGTTCTGCTTGGGTCCGACAAAGATACATACCTCGGGTTGGTCCACTCGTGGTCAGCGACTGGTCCCGGTCTCTGGGCCATGTCTTCAACCTTAGTATGAGCACTTAATATGGGCCAACAATGACTATTAGGCCTGAGGTTCAAAGCCAAGTCGAAACTGTGCCACAACAAAATCTATAGGAAACAGTTTTTAGAGAGATTTTCAAATTTTGTTCTGTAATAAGTGATTCATAGGATAGTTTGCTAGGATTTTCTTAGAAATAATAACATTTTGTTTTTGTTCATTCACCTTATTTTATTTTGTATTCTACTTAGTGTAGAAATTTCTTTGTGAGTAAAAGATTATTTGTGTCCCAATGTTATTCTAAGTGAATAGGTTGGAGTTTCACCTAAGATAGAAATCTGAGTGAGAGCTAGTTGTTAGGGAGAACCATTTGTAAAGATCTGAGTGATCATTTTAGTGAATTTGACACATGTGTGGTGTAATAGTGGATGTAGAAAGACTTTATAGTATTTGAACCACTATAAATTTTTGTGTTTCTTTGTTTATTTATTGTATTGATTGCATTTTATATTCTGTTATTTATATTTATTATCACATACATCATTGTTTTAAAGTCAGTGCATTAAAAGAAGAGCTTAGAAACTACAGTTGTAGACTGATCAAATATAAAAAGTATGATTAAAGAGAAAAAAAATCATACTTGATGGTAGATATATTAAAAAGGTCGTAAGAGATATGGAGTTGTTACCGATTAAATATGAAGTCTTGATTGAGACCAACTCCATCTTAAGGTACAAGTGTAAAATTGGCATCTTAACATTGAGTTAAAAAGGAAATTTAATATTAGACATCGGTGAAATGGAAACTTGGATACATTTCAAAGTGCATAACCTAAAAATAGTGGGGGTGACACTATTTTGAAAGCTCCTAAATCTAACCTATGCACTTTTATTTACCACAACAAGTAAAGGTTGGATTTTAAATCCTTAATAGACTTATAGCTATGTGGAATGCGTTGTGGACATTCATGATAAGTCTACCTATGCAAGTAGAGAAGTGAGAGGCCGCTTCTTAGGGATTGTATCGGTAAGATCCTAGAGTACTTGTGAGACCAAGATAAGCACAAGGCCCGATACAAAATAGGTGCTGCCAAAAACAAAGAAGTAAGAAATCATACGCGATGAGAATTTGATTCCATTGGTTTCATGTTCAACCATAAGTTAAAGGCTAAGTCCACTTCATGGCTATTCGTTGCATAAAACAAGTGTGTATTTTATTATTTTATTATATATTATATATGTAAATAAGTGGGGGATTGTTGTATATTTTAGTATTTACATAATATAAAATAGAGTCGAGAGAACTCTTCGCGTAAAGATATCTTTTGAGTAAAAGTTGTAACCGTTCGATGTGTGACTTTTGAAGAAGAGTTGCAACCTTTTGGTACAACTCTTGAGTAATAGTTGCAACCTTTTGATGTAACTCTTGGATATCTATATATAGTCAAGATATGTGGAGTTCATTAATCACTGAAATAGTAGATTCAATTAATAGTTGAAGATTGAGAATTAGAGTTTCTCAATATAGTGAAAAGTCGAGTCTCTCTATATATTATTTTGATTCTTTTATTTTATTAAAACACTTGTGATTTCTACTTCTGAAATTCGTTAGAGTGTAACTATCAAATTTTCATGAGATAGGTTTCGTATCCTGGAAGGTTAATTCCTTGTGAGAACCATTTACACCTAAGTGGGAGGAATTAATACCTTTAAAGATAGCATCATTTTTAGGTGTGCCTAACCTATCATTAACTCTATTACCCACGTATATACAACACTAGTTACTCAGTTGTATATTCAATTGTTTATATTATTTTTCCTTAACACTTACGCTTTATTCCGCTGCACTTATAGGTTTCTCAAAAACACTTTCAAAAGTGTGAGAAATCACTCTAAAAAAAAGATATCTACAAGTGTTTATGTACACGTGTTTCTTTAGGTTCGATAAATAAACTTGGTCACTTGTCTATTATACATCATCGATCATGTACACTTGCGTGATTTGCATATAGAATTTAGGCAATCAAGTTTTTTGGCGCCGTTGTCGGGAAAACAGCGTGTTAGTTGGTTTAATCCTTATTGTGTGATTTTCTTTGTTTTCTTTTATATATTTTTATTTGTTTGGTGAGGATTGATACTTGCAGAACTTTTGTAGGAGAGATTGAGCTTAAATGAAGAAGATGAACGGATATGACCAATCCTCGTGGGATCAAAGCTTTGATCATAATATGGTTTATCCTTCTCAACCATACACATATCCTGTCACGCCCAACATAAATGGATTTAAGCTATGGATTATTAAATAGAATTGAGGTTTTATTTGGGATTAGATTTTCTTTTTATTTATTTTATGTGGATTTCGAATTTTAGAGAAGGAGTACTTTTAGGAGAGAGGAAATTCAAAGTTTGTTACAAGAATGAGGGTAAATTTGGAAGATCAAGGTTTAGAGTTAGTTAGAGTCCTTATTATTTTAATAAGAGAGATACAATATTATTCTATGAGGATTTTCAAATTTAGGCTTTAGGAATTAAATATTATGAAGTCTTGAGGTTGTTAGATTATATTATTAGAGATATTAGAAAGATTACCAAGATATGACCAAGATTTCCCAAGAATGTTACAAGATATGTTATGCCATATTTTTCACATCTTCATTTTCGGCCAAGATACCATATCTAAGCCATATTTTTGGCCTAGATACTTTACCAAGCCCAAAATTCGTCCATCATCACCATATATTCTCCAAGATCTTATTCAAGTCGTATATCTTTCCATCCTATATATATAGGACCCTTATTGGCAGCCAACCCACACACACACCTTCATATTTTCGATATTTCCAAAGAGAGTAAATATGATCTATTATTTTCGAGAGTTCATAGAGAGAGAGAGAGAGTTCGAAAGTTTGAGGAGAAGTAGAGTTTTGACGCAAGGTTTTAGCAAGGCCGGACGTACACACATCATCTCTTTTTCAAAGAAATCAAAGGTGGGGATTTGGAGGTGAAAAGTGGTATTTATGGTTCGATTTTTAAATATTTTGTTGATGTGTTTATATGTTTATGTGCTAAAGAGGGATGCTTTTATAACATCAAAGAGGGATACTCTAGTAGTATCAAAGAGGGATGCTTTTAAAGCATCAAAGAGGGATACTCTAGTAGTATCAAAGAGGGATACTTAAATAGTATCAAAGATGGATACTTAAATAGTATCCAAGAGGGATGCTTATTTGCATCAAAGATGGATACTCTAGTAGTATCAAAGAGGGATACTTAAATAGTATCAAAGATGGATGCTTTTATAGCATCAAAGAGGGATACTCTTATGTAGTATCAAAGAGGTTAAAGGTATTCAGATAATACCCCAGTTTAGATACGTTAAAGCTGTATCATCAATGTTTCAATTTGGTATGTTTTCATGTATGCATGTCCATTATATTTAGATTTCGAACTAACATCCCCACTGAGTGATTATTTTATGATTACTCACCCCTTTCACCAAATTATATTTTTCAGATTATGTTGAGTAAAGGGCGTGAATGGCAAGCGATGTAGGTGGGTGGATGAGAGGCATAAGTTAATAAGATAATGAATGATTTTCCATATGCAAGTTATTTGTTTAATTAGTTTTACAAGATTTTATGTTAAGGATTATGATACTTCTTGATTTTCTTGAAGAGTATGATTGCATGCTTATGATTAATTTAGTACATGGATTTTTAATTAATTACAAGATATGTTTTCCATGAATATTATGCCTATTTGGTTTGAATGATGAGTCATGAAAGGTAAATTAGGATGCATGTTAGATATATATTTTAATTAAAATTTTATGAAATTATCAATATGAGTTTTAGTATTTTGCATGTGTAGGAATTGATGTGTTTCTGTCTTCCAGTACGTTTTAAGGGACTTTACGGTTTCTTGATTCAACTTTTTCGTAAATTAAATTTTATATTCGGTTACAGTTTTTAATTAGCTTTCCAATGCATCTTGAATCGCATGATTTGGAGTTGTAACAAATTAGTTATGATTTTTTGAAAAATATGTGGCAGTTTGTTGAGATTTCCGAATCTCGCGAATTTTTAATAAAAGTCAGTTACGGATAAAATTTGGTAAAAATTATAGATGGATAATAGAGGTAGTCAGTAACCTACATGAATTTTTATGAAATTTTCTCAGTAGTTTAAGTATTTTAGAATGATTTATTTCGTCGATGACGCACTGCTGAAATTATGCTGAAAGTATGAAATCTCTAGGAGTTTGTGAAATTGTGAGTTTTAATTTATGATCTATGAATTAGATTTATGTGAAATTGCATGATCAATGATTTTTAAATATTTGAAGGCATGAAATTTATGTTTAGGATTCGTTGTTTAAATCATGAGAGATTAATTGATTTTAGTCCCATAAGTTTTTAAAGGAAGGAAAGGAAATTTTATTCCAAGCATGTTAGTTCACGCTCTAAAATATATTTTCCAAATTATTAATTAAAGTAAGACTTCCGCTGTTTATGAAAATTGGGGCATGACAGTATCAACCATACACATATCCTCCTCAACCTCACTCATATCCACCATCACCATACTATCCGCCACCTCTATATCATTCTCGTCCACAACAATATCCATATTCTCCTCAACCACATTCATATTCCCATCCTTACCCCTATCAATCTCCATACTCATATGCTTCTCCCCCTCCTAAGCCTTTGCATAAATGTAGAAGAGCAAGAGGAAGAAGTGGATGTAGATGATGAACCGAAAGAGGATGTGTATGAACTTATTAGTAAACTTTTTGATGATAAATGAAGATTTATGTGATGAAGACATCAAAATAATCATACACTTCAACAAGAAATCTTTAAACCCTTCTCCCTTTACTATTAATTATCCTCATAATGATATTATTGATGGTAATACTTCTCTTGATAGAACTGATAGAAATCAACAAAAAGAAGGAAAATGAGAGGAGAAGGAACAAGAAGAGGGGGAAAAGGATAAAGAGGACTCAAGAGATGAAAGTAAAGATGTTGATTCTATTGTCGAAGAAGAGGTAGAAGAAGGTCCACTAATAAACATGAGCAAGAAAGAAGAAGAATATCAAGAGGAAGTGGAAGATGAGCTAGAAAGTGAAATGAGCATTTCTATACCCTTAAACTCTTCCATTTGTACATTAATTGATAAAGGTATTTCTTGTGATTTTATTATGCCTCTTAATAGAATTGAGGATTCTCTTGGGTATATTTGAACAAAGAAAGGTGGATGGAGTGAGATAAGAAAAGAAGAGGAAGGAGATGCATGTAAGAAAATGTGGAAGAGGAAAGTTGGAGTTTGGTGTAGAAACCATAAGAACCTCCTTGATTATGAAGCGAAGAGATTAAAATACAATGGCAAGGAGGACTGTTATCCTTGGCCATTTCGATGAGCATAATATTTCCGTCCGTCTTGAAGACATTTAAACTTAGCGCTAAATGGGAGGCAACCCATTCTTTTTTCGCTTTTATTTTTGTTTTATTTTTTTAGTTGTTAATTAGTTGATCTTGTTTCTTTTCTTTTGGTTTGCTTTTGTAGGTAAAGGGTGAGCCTACATGAAGAAAATGTGTTGTTGAGCTTAAAAAGTGGGGTTTCAATTACTGATATGTGCTTAATGCTACATGGAGGTATTATTGGCCACGGGCTCGAACTTAGGATTGTTTAGCAAATCCTAAGTTTGGAGGGGCATTTTTATATGTTGCATTGCACTGACACACTATATTTTAGATATTTTGTTTAGAGCATTGACTTGGCCTACATGATTAATTGATTTGATAGTTTGTGTGATTGCTAGCATGAGCTTGTGTGTTTGTTGATTGCAAATTTTATTTTGAACACTAGTTTGCCAAACTTTATTGCGTAGCAATGGAAAAAAATATGGGGGGGGGGGGGTTATGTTCATTTTTTCAAATTTTCATTTGTATAAACTTTTCCTATATTATGTTGCTAGATCATGCTTATTCTTAGGATTGATGGTTTTACTTGCTGATATTTGTGAGCTTTGAATGTGTTTTTGCTTGTTTTGATGATATAGGATAATTGCTTGATTAATGTGATCCTATTCCATGATCAAATGTTTGATTAATCATGCTTAGTGTGGATTCTTTGATGTAAAGTTGAGATGAACATTTGAGAAATGAAGCGAGTCACAATCAAACCTGACTCGTGAGCTTTGGAGCCTAATTCTTGTTTCATTTTAAAACGGATGATTTTTCTTTAGTTGTGTGGTCCTCTTGATGCTTTGCACTCCAGAACTTGTCATGAGTCTTGATTGAGATCACACTTAGTAATGAGTTTTCAAAAATGATTTGAGGCTTTCTTTGTGTTTAAAAAAAGTCACTTGGCCAAATTATCTATACCATAACATTGTTTACCATAGTTAGCCATTTTGAGCCCTTTGGCATTTTTCTTTGGCAACCTATGATTGTAGCCTAATTATCCTTCATTTTGAGCCTCATTTTCCCTATGACTAGTGGAGCTTTCATGAGGATAAGAGGGGTACATGTGCTTTAAAAGAGAGTTGGGTAGTTGAGATGGTGAAAGAAGTAAAAAGAAAAAAAAATTAAGATGTGAAAAAAAATAAAGGTGAAAGTTGTGCATTTGAATGAAAAAAAAAATGTGAAGAGGTTATCTGTCTAATGTGTTGGTGATGTGAAAAATAATTGTCCAAAAGGAAGTGGAAAAAAACAAAGAGATTGTGCTTGATAAGAAGAAGTGTGAAAAATATTGTTATGCGGTTGAAATGGTGTTGTAACTTGATCACTTGCAATCTTTCTTTTGAAGAGTATAGATTTTCTAGCTAGGAGTCTTGACCTCTTGCTCCACTAGTTTGTGAGCCACTTCTAATTAAAATATCTCACCCTTACCAAAGAGTCAACACTACAATCAAATGAAAAGTTCTCTTTGATTTGATGATGAATTACTTGACTAGTGGCGAAGAATGGAGAATATTGGCAAGCCCATGGTAGTTCATGTGTTGAGAGTGACATGGAGTGATATCATAGCCTATACACATGAGAATTGTGATGAGTTGATTTAATCTTGTGTTCATCGATTCTTGATTGAGAGTTGATAAGTTGACATATTGTGCATATGATGTTGAACATTGATTTGGGAAAGTGTTGCATGACATTGAAAGATATGAGGATAACATTTTGATGCAATTATTCCCCTTGTCTATTCATTGCTCGGAGACTAGCAATACTCTAGTTTGGGGGAGTAATTAGGATCATATTTGCATCAAATTCATGCTCATTTTGATATTATTTTTTGTTGTTTTGCTTGAATTTATAATACTAATTTCTATATGATTATTGTCCTATTTTGCAAAGAGTTGTGCATTTGTAGAGAAAATGAGATAAAAAGGTAAAAAACGAGCAAGTTCGATAAATTTTAAATTCATTAAATCAATCCAAATGGTTCAAGTCATATATCATGTAAAATATCTTGAAGAGAGTATTTCAACGCAAAAATAATCTAGTCAATTGAAGTTTTAGACCTCAAAATATGAAGAAAACAAGTTGTGGGTGTATGGATCGAGCGAAAATAGCCCGGATCGAGCCAAAAAGACTCTGATCGAGCGGAAAATCACTGACCTCGAGAGGGAGGTGCTATACCAGGCGCTCGATCGAGCGGAAAATGGCCCTGGTCGAGCTACTGGTCGTGCGGGTGCAAAAAATAAGCAGTGAGTGTATTTATCAATCTGGTGGGTGTATTTACTAATCTGGGGGAAAATGTGTTTTTTGCTATTTTCAGGAACTTTTTTTCGAATTTCAACCAAGTAACCTATAAATACCCCTTTCCCTCATATTATTAGCATAATTAACATACTTCATCATACTTTTAGATAGATTAGGATTAGGGAAGTTTCAAAAATCATCTTTCTAGATTGTTCTTCATTTTTCTTCTTCATTTCTTCAAATTACTCTTAGATTCTCCATTAAATTTATATTCAATTACAATAGATAGATACTACATTAGATTCTTTACATTTCAATCATTCAATTTTAAAAATTATTAAAGATTGCATTAAAACTTGTGGATTGAAGTTTTTTTAATTATTGCAATTTTCTCCATTTGGTAAGATCTTTCTAATTTTCTTTCAATTCATTGTATGTTGATTGATTTCATGATGTTTTTATTATTTTTATCCAAATATCCATGAGTTAATCACTCCTATGCTTTGGGTGATTGAAGTTATGTATATATTGGTTTTTGTATTGGTTCATGCTATATCTTCATTGCGTAGATTTAGATGATTAAACTCTCTAACTGGATGATCTTTTAAGCTTTGATTGTTTGCTACTTGAGATTTAGTTCTTTGATTGAGTTGACAACCTATGAGAATTGGGTTGATTCGATATTCTCCTTAAGTGATTGTAGTGAACACCAAGTGTTAGTGTTTTAGTTTGTATGTCAATGAGAATTGCTAGGAGCTTAGAACAAACCAATAGGAGTATTAGGCATTCATATGAGAATTTAATACTTGATAAGATGTTAATTACCTAGTTTAATCATTTGAAGAAACGTATGATAGTTATAGGATGGATTAATGCTTGAATTGATGCATAATTGAGATTACCTAGAGCATACACCCACTCCCTTGCACTTCTACGGAAGTTAGATTAGTTTACACCTGTTTTCATTTTCTTAATTGATTGCTTAGGAAATAGGAATCGAATTTGTCTTTTCTTCCTTTTTTTTTTTTTTTTGAGAAACATATTTCTAGGGGTTAGATTGGATTAGCACTTGTTTCCTTTGGTTCGATGTTTAACTTGATCACTTTCCTTAACACAAAAACAATCACATACAATTGCGTGCTGCATTAGAATTTAGGCAAACAATTGTATATTCAATTGTTTATATTATTTTTCATTAACACTTACGCTTTATTCCGCTGCACTTAGATGTTTCTCAAAAACACTTTCAAAAGTGTGAAAAATCACTCTGAAAAAGGATATCTACAAGTTATCCTTAATTTCTATTTATTTCAAACTCTACAGCTCTAGACTCTGTAGTCTGCAATTGTAACTTTAAGGTTCAATGCACTTTTAGATTTTATTCAAATGTATTGAAGGTTCTACCTAGTCCTTTTTCATTTGAATTTTTTTATAGCATTGTTTGAAGGTCTATTCACACACGCCTTCTAGACCTTCATCACTAAGGGACCAATAATAATAATAGAAATGGTATCCATAATTAAACGTATAATGTCTAATAAATTAAAATTCTTTAATTTAATCACTTTTATTATTTAGATTACTTTATTATATTAAATCCAAAGTTTAATGCCTAATTAGTCAAAATTCTTTAGTATTACTCAATTTAGTTTTAATATTTATATTTTTCTCTAAATTTTTTTAGAGGTATTTTTCTCTAAATTTAGTTTTCTTAAATGTATGATTCTAAAATAGTGAAAGAACAATGAAATTTTTATTAATATAATTGCAGATTTATCCTAATCCAAAAATGATCACATATTTCTACTGATGGACATTATTTATATGTCCACCACAAATGTGATAATGACACATATGCAGGAGGTCCACTAATTGATTGCTTAAATTTACTGTGTGTTACATTTGTCGTGGATATATAAATTTGTGTCCACTGATGGGGATATGATCATATTCGTGTTTAGATCACCCTCAAATTGTTGGGGAATTTCGCGAATGCCCGGATATATTCGTGTTATCGTTAAACATGAATTTAAGCCTACAACTAATATCATGATTTAAATATAATTAAATCAAATAGTTGAACACCCAACAATAGGTTTTTGCATGCAAAACATTATGATAGTATAAAGGCACATAAATCCCTACACATGCGGAACTAAGAGGTTTAAATGAATTATACCTATTCCTTTGACAAATCAGTTTGAGACCAAAAGGGATCCTTTTGAGAAGCTTTGGAAAATAGTAGTATCAACAATGGCAGCCCAAAAGATCCTTCTTGAGTCCCTTTGCAATAGAAATCTTTCTGCACAATCCAAAAGGCCTTTCTTGAGACCCTCAACTTGATTAACCCAACAAGTCTTCACAAGTATTCCCTTGTCCTTATTCGTACACCCAGTGGAAGGCCACACAAATAATTCAACACAAGGAAAAAAAAAATTTTGTTGCCCAAGACCCCAAAAATTTCAAAAAATTTTACTTCAATAAAATTGTATTTTATGTCTTGTTTCATCTCATATTTATAATGAGATTTCAAGACCTTGAATATCTTGAATATCAAATATTCCAAATCTTGATTATCTTGAATATCAAATATTCTAATCTTGTTTATCTTGAATATCAAATATTCTTATTCTTGATATTTTAATCATATAATTTTTGAAAAATATGTTTTATATTTAATTCAATGAGATCTTGATTTTATTAGATATTCTTGTATTCAAAATACATATCTATTTTTCATAAAATACTCTAATGAATTTAATATCTATTTATTTTTTAAAATTATAAAATAATTGGGCTCAAAATATTTCTTTTATTTTAATCACCTTGTTCATTGTTGGATATTTAATTGGGCTACTTGAGGGGCCTTTAGGAGAATTAAGGTTGGACCTCCCAATGGGCCTAGAATTCTAATATTGAGCCCAATGTCATTCAACTCATTAACATTAATCTCAACCCACTATATGATTAATGTTGCACTATCCATCTTAACCCATATTACAATCATGCTCTCGGTCATTATTTCCCGTGTTTAAGATTTTCTTGTCTGTTAATTACTCAAGCCACTGAATTCTTTAATTAATTTAACATCTTAATCTTGGAGTAAGGATAGCTCTTCTTTATCATCATACAGGAAACAAATTTCACTTACAAGATTTAGTATGACGAACGTTTAGAGCCCATCAAGGGGACTAATCATGCAAGACTCTCCAACACGTTCCTCTGTATTAAATCTTAGCAATTGTCATGTTCTCAATGGTATCGCCCAAGATGTGAAGTATTGAGTCTCATTGACTCTCTACCCACAACAAATTAAAGTGCAACCCACAGATTACACACAATCCTATTTAAGGGATAGAGATTTAGAGATTTAGACCACTGAGGTTTAATTCTTCATCCCATAAATCAATACGGAAGAATTACCTCTCTGTAGGTCCTCTTCAATGCATCATCATGCACTAGTGTAATCCCTTGGTCAAGATAAGCCAATCTGGGATCTACACATCAACCGTTTACCAATGGGGTGTTCAAATCCCATCTAGGTTGTGAATTTAGTACTTGTTACAAGACACTGATAATGTGATCTTGCTGTGAGTTATCCGGGGATCACTACATTTATCTATAGTGTAACCTCTACTATTATTTGAACGGATTGCAATAAATAAATAACATTCATATTATCTAAATCACAGTGATAAAAGATTTATTTTAGATAAAGCTCAAAGATTCAGTTTAGTTATACAAAGTAAAAGCATACTCTATTATAACCCTAACACAATTATAGTGAGATAAAACAATCAAACACATATGTAATACCCCGAACCAAATTAGGATTTTCTATTATATATATTAAATGTTATGTTTTATGTATTTATATTTTAACTTATTGATTTTTATTTTTTTAAGGACATTATGTTTTTAAAAGGTTGATTTCTACTCAACAGTTGGTCCAAAACCGGAACCGGAAGAACTCTTAGCACCGTAACTGCGAATCGGACTTAAATATATCGATGGAATGAGTAATATAAGGTCCTAAATAGGCTTTTAAAGGCCTTTAAGTTTAAAAGAATTATTAAACAAAAAATTTAGACGCTTGATGCCAAATGTCGAACCGAAAACTCTAAATTTCAAAAATCGTCGATCCAACGAGTAATTACAGTTCCTAATCAAGACTTAATTAGTAAAATGAGTTAAATACAAGGTTTTATTAATAAATACAAGATATAAAAATTATGTGTGCCAAAATGATCAAAATATTAATTTTCGGAGCCCAAAATGCAACCGAATAATATCAGACTTCAACACCGAAAACCATATCGCGTCCCAAAATACAGTTAGAACTCAAATTCCCCTCCTAAATTCCCTTATGGCCAAAATCATCAGCTGGGAATGAAGATATGTGGAGTCAAAAGTGCCCATACCCCTAAATTAAGGGACCATACTTTCTTTCCTACTCCCCAACTTTCCTTACCTAACCTTGACTTCTCTTACCTCCTTATGCAGCCCTTGGTCAGTCACATGCTCCCATTTTCCTATATATGCATTGTCTTGGTTCATTTCCCTACTTTGAGCAAAGAAATCCAAGAAGGAAAATCAAACAACACCTC
>JAPKLY010001360.1:0-47875 GCA_026898435.1 Prunella vulgaris | reverse complement strand
GAAGTCAAGAAGACCAGCTGAGGTGCACACCAGCAGACTTGCACATCAGCTGAGGTCCAAGTATCAGCAGACTGATACACCAGCTGAGGAGACAGATCAGCTGAGGTCCTGTGCTCAGCCCAGATTCTTTGGAATCAATTTGAAGGGTTAACTTGAGATATAAAAGGAAGATTCCCAGAATAGAAGATCAATCAATCAAGGGGACAAACTTGATTGATTGAAGATCGCAAAGACTGACGAGAATCAAGAAGGAAATTCAATCAATCACAACGATTGATTGAATACGAGATTATAGGATCTCAGATTTCTAGTCCATTCCAACGGCTAGTTATTTGATCCTATAAATTAGAGTAATTGTGATAATTTCTGTATTGGATTCACACGCACATTAAGCTAGCCAATACTCTGTCAGTTTTATCACTTACGCTCAAAAACACCATCCATACTTATCCTTTGTAAAAGCTTTGTAGAAGCTGTGAGAAGTCAATTGCGATTATAGCATTGACAAGTTGTAAAGAGAGTAGTACTCTCAAAACTGTGTAAGTAAGTGAGTAAGTGAGTTAGTGGAGAGCCCCTCAAGTCCAAGTTGGATTGAGGAGAGTGGATGTAGGACAGTTGGTCCGAACCACTATAAACCCCTGTGTCTCTTCGTATTTCTTTCTGTTCTTATCTGTGCACATCACTTAAAAACAAATTTTCATTAAAACGTTTCCGCACTATACACAGCGCACTATTTTCAAAATTCAGACTACCTCAAGTAATCTGCTGATTTTCTGAATAAATCAGTAAATTTGAAAATGGTTTTTTGAATCCTTACAAGTCTATTCAACCCCCCCCCCCCTTCTAGACTTGTTCAAGTGTATTCTTCCCCAAAACCTGCCTTTGGGACCAACACTGTGAAAATGTAGCAGTCCAACGTTCTTCAAGATCTTCTTCAGATTTTGGAAGGTCAACTCTTAAGCATTAATGGTTGAAAGCTCATTAAATGCATGTTTAGAGTTAATGCAGCCACCTTTGAAAACTGTGCCATCCTAGGTTGTTGGTTACTTCAGAAACTTGGTACTGACAGGTCAGTCTTTTGTGTCAGGTCCGTACATAGGTGGCATCTTCTCATTGGTCTGTCTTAATTGTTCCTCAGTCCAGTCGTAACGGCTGCATTGAAGTCCTCTATCTGTTCATCAGGTGACTTGGATCATTCTGTTTGCTGCATTAAACACTTCATTTATGTGTTGGTTACTTCCTTCAATAATGCAGAATAGCATTTAATGTATCAGGTTACTTGTCTTTAGGGGAGTCCTTTCAGGCCAATTGAACTTAGTCTTCTGAGGTACAATCTTCAGTCAGTGGGTGTATCTCCAAATCCTTCATCAGGCTAGTCTAAACCCATCAGACTAGTTTTAACTTAAGTAGCCTGTTATACATTAACTTATTTTCTGAGCTTTTATCATAGCCTCCTAATACTTTAGGCTAGATTTCTAAGTTTTAGAGATACATTGAAACATCAGGGGGGTCTTTGCGATTTTATCAAAACATTTTATAAGTCATTTCCCAACAGGTTGCCAGCTCGTTCATCAGCTTGATGAAACAATCAAAGCTTGATAACTACAATGAAATTAGAAAGATCTCACCCATCAACACCAGCTGGGGATTACTGTTCAAAACTATCGGACAATCCAAACCAGATATCCAGCGTCCAGAATGAACCTCTATATGTCCTGAACATGCTATCCGAATTACATCTCGATCCAACGGTTGGTTTGTTAGAAACGACCCTTTTACCTCAGTTGCGCAGAAATGAATCGCCCAAAAATAGACCTTCTGTTTGAGGCCTATTCCCGTCAGTATAGAGCTCAAAATACAATCTCCACCGTTCGGAATGTAGATCCATAAGTTCCAAACGTGATGAAAAAATTTTAGACAGATCAAACGGTTGAAACTCCGTATATTGCTTCTGCAAGATATCTGCCATTGAAATTTTCCTCAAAAACGTGAATAGTGATTTTTTCACACACTTTTCTTATCTTCCCTCAATGTCTTTTTAGGGCAAGATAACACCAAGTATTGGGCCTACTTGGGCTTTAAAATCTTGTTAGCTATTGGGCTCCTCCACATATTTGGAAACTCAATCCACCAAATATCCCCCTTTCCGATTATGTGTAGAGACTAGCCATTTCGGCTATTACATGGTAAACCTCGAGCTTCTCTCTAGGCAATGTTTTGGTCATAATATCAGCACCATTGTCATTTATGTGAATCTTTTCAAGCTCAAGCAACTTATCATTGATGGCATCTCTCATCCAATGATATCTCACATGAATATGCTTCGATTTTGAATGAAATGCAGCATTCTTACTAAGATGGATAGCACTTTGACTATCACAAAATACTATGTACATATCTTGCTTCAGTTCAAGCTCCTCCATAAATCTTTTGAACCATAACACCTCTTTACATGCTTCCGTTGCAGCGATGTACTCTGATTCTGTTGTGGAGAGTGCAACACACTTTTGCAATCTTGATTGCCATGACACAACGCCACCTGCGAATGTTACTAGGTAGGCAGAAATTGACTTTCTGGTGTCCACATCTGATCCCATATCTGAGTCGGTGTAGCCAACTAACTTGGGCTTTCTACCTCCAAAGGTGAGTCTCAAACTATATGTACCTCGTAGATATCTCATTATCCACTTCACAGCATTCCAATGCTCTTTTCCCGGATTAGACAAATAACGACTAACAACTCCAACTGCATGAGCTATGTCTGGCTTCGTACACACCATTGCGTACATCAAGCTTCCCACAGCTGAAGCATATGGGACTCTTCTCATTTCTTCTTTCTCTTCATATGTCGAAGGACTATGATGAGCACCAAGCTTAAAGTGAGTGGCAAGAGGAGAACTAACCACTTTAGCTTTGCTCATATTAAATCTATCAAGCACTTTTTCAATGTATTTCTTCTGTGAAAAGTGCAGCTTCTTGTTTGCTCTATCTCGGGTGACGTTAATGTCAAGAATATTCTTTGCTTGACCAAATTCTTCATGGAAAAGGATTTGCTCAATTGTTTCTTCAACCAGTCAATTCTTGAAACATTCTTGCCAACAATCAATATATCATCAACATAGAGAAACAATATGATTAAATCATCATCTGAGAACTTCTAAAAAAACACACAATGATTAGAAATAGTTTTCTGGTAGCCTTTCTCCCCCATAACTGACTCAAATTTCTCATACCACAATCTAGGTGCTTGCTTCAAACCTTAGAGACTTTTCTTCAATTTGCACACATGGTCTTCTTTACCCTTCACCTTGAAACCTTCAGGTTGCACCATGTACATCATTTTATCTAGCTATCCATGAAGGAAAGCGGTTTTGACATCCATCTGCTCGATCTCCAAGTCAAGGCTAGTTGCCAAACCAAGCACAAAACAAATGGAAGACATCTTAACAATCGGAGAGAAAATTTCTTCACAATCAACTCCCGCTTTCTGGCTAAAACCTTTAACAACCAATCTAGCTTTGAATCGTGGCTTTGACATGTGTTCATCTTGCTTTATCCTGTAGACCCACTTATTCTTCAAGGCATGTTTTCCATGTGGTAGTTTCACAAGATCAAATGTGTCATTTTCATGCAAGGACTTCATCTCATCTTACATTGCTTTCAACCATTCGTTCTTGTGTACTCCTTGAATTTCTTCTCGATAGCATTTATGCTCTCCCCCATCAGTCAAGAGCACATACTGATCAGGAGGATACATCCTAGAAGGTACATGAGTTCTGGTGGTTCATATTGGTGGCTCTTGAACCCAATGTTCTGGAACATTAGGTGGTTGTGGCTGATCGGTATCCTCTTCATCTTGTAAAGGATGATCGATATCCTCATCATTATCGAAATCAGGCGGATTCTGATTCTCCTCTTCAGCTTCTACTTGACCATGACCATGAGGAACAATTTCCAACTCAATCAAGTCATCACTGGGTGTAGAAACTTATTTGTCCACTTTCTCAGTATCTCTAATGGTTTGATCCTCAACAAACACAGCATCTCGACTTCTGAAAAGCCTTTTCTCCACGGGATCATAAAATCTGTAACTGAACTCATCTTAACCATAACCACGAAACACATACTATCGAGTCTTCACGTCTAGCTTAGACCTTTCATCTTTTGGAATGTGCACAAATGCTTTACATCCTAAGACCCGCAAATGATTATATGAAATACCTTGTCCCGACCAAATTCTGTCTGGAACATCAAAATCTAATGGAACACACGAGTAAGATATAAGACATGTACAATAGTACTTAGAGCCTCACCCCAAAATGATGTAGATAATTCTGCTTCTGATAGTAGACATCTTACTCTCTCGACCAACGTTCTGTTCATCCTTTCGGCAAGTCCATTCAACTGAGGAGTCTTTGGAGGAGTCTTTTGATTTCACATACCTTGTTTCTTGCAATACTCATCAAAAGGACCAATGTATTCCCCTCCATTATCCGACCTGATGCATTTAAACTTCTTTCCAGTTTGCCTCTCAAATAATGCATAAAACTACTTGAATACATCGAGCAGTTGATCTTTCTTCTTCAATGTGTAGGTCCACGTCTTTCTTCAGTGATCATCTATAAAAGTCACAAAATATAAAGCACCACCAAGAGTTCTTGTTTTCATAGGACCACAAACATCAGAATAAATTAAATCAAGTATACCCGATCCTCTAAAAGGAGCCGAGGTCTTGATAGCAACTCGGGTTCGCTTTCCTGCCAAACAGTGAGAGCACTTTTCAGAGATGCATTTTTCAAGTCTGGAATGAGATTTCCCTTCTCTAAAATCTTCAATCCCTTCTCACTGATGTGGCTGAGTCTGCTATGCCACAACTCGGTTATCCTTTCATTTTCAATTGCATTTATTGAGCGATCAAGTAACTTTACTTGCATCAAGTACAACGAAGAATTTTTTAGCCTCTAGCAACAACCAAAGAACCTCTTGTGAGCTTCCACTGACCATCAGAGAACACACTGCAGAAACCTTCTTCATTAAATTTCCCCATAGATTTCAAGTTTAATTGAAGATCAGGCACATGCTTCACATTTTTCAAAACTAGTGTAGCTCCATTTCTAGTGTGTAAACATACCTCTCCAACACTAATAGCTTTAGCTAAGCCATCATCACCCATCTTAAAATTTACATAGTCACCTGACATGTAGGATGTGAACATGTCTACAAGATGTGGCATGTATGGATGCACCACTGTCAGCCACCCAACTGCTCTCATGATATGCAAGATTAACAGCTTCATAGTCATGAAAGATAAGAAAATCACTTGTTGCAGTAGACACTCTATCATCATCATTTGCTTCTTCATTCTTCTTTTCTTTTCCTTTATCTTTCTTGACATCTTGCTTGGGTTTTTTTGCAATGCTTCGCTATGTGTCTTGGAGTGTGACAATTCCAACATTAAACCTTGCTATATCTGTTGGATTTGCTACTACCTTTTTGTTTGCCTTTTGGACCTCTACTTTTACTCCTCCCCTTCTTCTCTATGACCAAAACCTCTGATTGCTTAAAAGAGTTGCTATTTTCTTCTCATTTCCGCATTCAAGATGCTGCCCTTAACCAATTCCATGGTAATGGTATCGTTGGGAGCTGAATTAGACTACAATGTCCTGAATTTATCCCATGAATTTGGCAATGTACCGAGAAGCCACAAACCATGTACTTCATCGTCAAACTTGATGTTCATTCCTGAAAATTGATTAATGATACCTTGAAATGAATTCAAGTGATCAGTCAGAGGAGTGTCATCTTCGAATTTCAAATTCATTAGCTGCTTGATTCGAAACAACTTATTGTTCCAAGTTTTTCTAGCATACAATTGCTCCAGCTTTTCCCATAGTGAACGTGCATTTGTTTTTCCACTAACAGGGAAAAATTATTTTTAAGGCCAACAGGTTAGGGGGTTAGAAAAAGAAGGCCCGTAAGTTTGCGGGCTGGCAATTTAAGAACCGTAGCTTTTTGACATGGCAAAATAAGGACCGCGGCATTTTAACTTGACAATTTAAGGACCGCATCTTTTTAACTTGGCAAATTAAGGACAAAATTGGCCCGTATGAGCTCCAGCTAGGCTGAAATTGCATAAGATTGACACGTGATGGACGATTTTGGGCTTAATTCTACACGTGGGACGTGGAAACTAAGGGTCAATCTCGTGTAATTTCAGCGTAACTAGAGCTCATACGGGCTCAATTTTGTCCTTAATTTGCCAAGTTAAAAAGATGCGATTCTTAAATTTCCAAGTTAAAAAGTTGCGGTCCTTAATTTACCAAGAGAAAAAACTGCTGTCCTTAAATTGTCAGCCCGCAAACTTATGGGCCTCCTTTCGCTAACCCCTAACCTGTTGGCCTTAAAAAAAAGTTTTCCCCCACTAACATTAATCAACACATTATCATCCACCCACTGCCTAATGTAATCACACACTTGATGATGCAATATATTCCATTGAGCAAATGTTTTATCATCAAGCTTGTTGGCTTCAAATACAGGGAGATAGTAATCCTTAACGTAAAGAAGATCCTCCATCTTTCCTTTCCACACAAGATAATTTGAACCATTGAGATTCACCATTTTACAGTATTAGTCTCCATTTTAATCACAAGACACAAAGTAGAGACCATGCTCTGATACCACTTTGTTGGGATAAATACACGAATAATAGAGGAACGAAGTATCATCTACGCAGTGGAATGATCAATTATCCGTCTCTTGTGTGAATCTAGTAGGAAAACAATACTAAGAATATAATGCACAATAAAGCAAGCAATCACCAAGCACAACACAAGCGATTTTAACATGGAAAACCTCCTCAACGTGAGGAGTAAAAACAACGGGACCGAATTCCATCCAAAAACTTGACTTTGAGCAAAAATCCAAGATCACAATCTGCCCACAACAGATATTCAACTACAAGTGTATCAAGATAATAAAATACTTGATAACTACAATGAGATTAGAAAGATCTCACCCAACAACACCAACTGGAGATTACTGTTCACAATTCTTGGAACCTCCAAACCTGATCTCCACCGTCCAAAATCAACCACTAGGTGTTCAAAACATGTTGTCTGAATTACAGATCGATGCAACAGTTGGTTTGTGAAAAATAACGCTTTTACCTCAGCTGCGCAGAAGTGAATCGCCCAAAAACAGACCTTCTGTTTGCGGCCTATTCCCATCAATATAGATATCCAAATACGAACTCAACCGTTCAAAATGTAGTTCCACAAGATACAAACATTCTGACAACATTTCAGCTCGATCCAACAGTTGAAACTCCGTATATTTCTTCTGTAATATATCTGCCCTTGAAATTTTCCTCAAAAACGTGAATAGTGATTTTTTAACACACTTTTCTTATCTTCCCTCAATGTCTTTTTAGGGCAAGATAACATCAAGTATTTGGCCTACTTGGGCTTTACAATCTTGTTGTCTATTGGGCTCCTCCACATATTTGGAAACCCAATCCAACATTAATTTGGGTCATTTTTCGATAAGAAGCACTAACGACTAATAGCAGGGAAAATAAAATGTAAATTTGGGGCTGCCTATTAATATATATGTGGATTCTCTCTCGTAGAAATCCTAACATTCCTCCAAGCCTTATTTAGCCATCCGTTGTGGTCTCCCTCGTGTGGGCAACACCGCCGCCCCTTGTTATCTCCCTTGTGTGTGCCGCATTTCTTCAATTCTTCTGTATCTACTCCATATCTTCCTTGCCTAAATATATTAAAGCCATTGCAATTCCAAACACATCTCAGAGGTATTTGATTTGTTAGCAGATCTAATCTGTGTTATATCACGCGACTATTTATTTATACCAAATTATTGTTATTTCAATTTCAATTGATGAGTTCTGACAATGGGTTAGTAATTGATATACTTGTTTATCTTTTAGATGAGTTTTTCCGGGGTCATATCTTTAAAATACAAAAAACATTTACACACTTAAATTTTCTCACCATAAATAAAATTTATTTTGTGTTTGATGTTTTTCATCCCTTTAAAAGAGTTAATTTTTACTTTCTTTTCCCTTACTTATGTGTGCGAGGACGTGTGTCTGTTAAATCTCCCTTCAAAACAATTTTTTGTAGATTCTTTGAAGATCCGAGCAGCTATTGTCGGAAAAGTTACAGATCTGTCTTCATATAGTATTCGGTATATATTTTTGACTCTTTAATTTACCTTTTTTATCTGTCGCATTTGATGAATTCATAAATATACCCATATGTTATGTGTCAATTTGATGAATTCATAAAAATACTCTTTTGTTATGTGTCAATTAGTATTTTACCATTTTTCACTTATTGCTTTCAGTGAAAATAAACCAATATGCCTTTATGATTTTGGGCATTCATTTTTCCTATTTATCTACAGTTTATAAGGTATAATGTTTTTGTGGTTTAATTATTTTGAATATAATTATTTTATTAAATTAGTAATTTAAAGAAAATAAAATGATAAATATCACTTTTATATGTATAAAGGAAAAAGAAGAATAATAAAACATCAAAAAAAATTCATTTGCTGTTTTTATGCTTTTTATTTGAAGATTGTACATAATATTAATAGTCATCAATTTGGTAAAGGTTCCGACTAGTAAAACTCTGTAAATTACTCTATAAAACAATTCAGTATGTGTAAATAGTCGTTCCTTTTAGTCATTTTTTTAAAGGCCAGTACATTTTTTATAAGCAGTAACTCCCTCCGGGAGTGGGACTTTATAGAATTTTAAAAATACTAATATAATATAAAGTATAATTGATGTGATAGAAGAGAATGATAAAATTTACTATATAATATACAGTAAATTTCTTTTTTGCTTATTTTGTAGAGGATTTTTTTTTATTGCGAATTTAAAAAATAATCTTTTTTTTTTAAATTTTGTAAGAAGTCCATTATACTCTTACTACTCCAATTTTAATACACGTTGACAAATGGCTGACGAAATGATTGGCAATGGGTTGCCAAACTATTCAGCAGATAAGATAAATTTGTTGCCAAACTATTCAGCGGATAAGATAAATTTAGTTATGAGTGTAATAACTTATGAGAATACTCTAATTTGCTGCGGAAAATACGTGAGTGTTAATGAAAAAAATTTAAACAAATTAACAGCTGAGTGACTTAGACAAGTCTACAGCTATAGAGTCAGTTTCTTTGTGAGAAACACAAAGTTTTTATGCACTAGATTTTAAAAGAATGATGAATGTAACAAATAAGTAAATATGCAATACAGAAATATAAATGACAGAAAGTAAATAGACAGTATTTATAGTAGTTCAGTGTCGATGAAAAAGACAACCTACATCCACTGTTACACTATTTAGGTGCCAAATTCACTAAGAACATATCACAAAGATCAATACAAGTAGTTCCCCCTTAGAACTAGGTTCACTTAGATTCATATTCTAACAAGAGATTAACTACCCTATTCACTCATAATACAACTCACAAAGAGTTAAAAACCTCACACAGAGATATCTACAGTAAGTAGAAATAGTAAAACAAGTGAGGGAACAACAACAAAGAAGTGATTTTTTCTAAGAAAATCCTATCCAACTATCCTATGAATCACAAAGAAGAATAAAATCTCTCTCTCTCAGAAATTGTTGGCTATAGATTTTGCTCAGGTTGAATGCTTGTATGCGCAGGTTGTTGTGGTTGCTTCCTATGAGAACTTCCTCTATTTATAGATTGAGTGGTGTAACTTATCCGTTGGAAAATTCAAATTTGAATTTCAGATAAGGCTCCTCTCTCTCCATAGGCATGTGTCAAGTGGACTTCATCCTTCACACAGGATAGTACTAGATGTTCTATTGTCCTTTTCTTCAGAATTCTGGCTGTCTTCAAACTAATCTTTATTATCCTCCAGAATTTGAAAATAAACTCCTCTTAGGCACTCTTTAGTGAGTGCATGAAAGCTACACTAATTGAGCTTAAGGGTCTTCATAATCTTCAATTAATCTTGGACTTGTACTTTTCCTTCAAACGGTCACCTTAGATGTAGGGTCTTCAACCTTGCAGCTGCAGAGTCCTGAAAATACAAAACTGGCTGTAGAGAAACATTACAGCTGTAGGGTCATGTCTGGCTGTAGAGTGATCAAGTATACAGCTGCAGACTTCTCTTACAACTATAACTTTCAATAACCAATTTCATTAGATCAAGTGTTAGATTAATTCAATCATTTAAACATATATTTTGCACACATCAAAATCTATACCAAGGTACTTAACAGTTTCAAATACAGGGAAATAGTAATCCTTCACGTATAGAAGATCCTCCGTCTTTCCTTTCTACACATGATAATTTGAATCATTGAGATTCACCATTTTACGAGTATTGGTCTCCATATTCACCACAAGGCAGTGAGCAGAGACCGTGCTCAGATACCACTTTGTTGTAATAAACACACGAATAATCAAGTTACAAAGTATTCGTCAACGCCGTGGAATGATCAATTATCCCTCTCTTGTGTGATTCTAGTAGGAAAACAATACTAAGAATATAATGCACAATAAAGCAAGCAATCACCAAGCACAACACAAGCGATTTTAACGTGGAAAACCTCCTCAACGTGAGAAGTAAAAACAATGGGACCGAAGTCCGCCCATAAACTTGACTATGAGAAAAATTCCTAGGTTACAATCTGCCCACAATAGATAATCAACTACAAGTGTATCAAGACAATCAATACTTGATAACTACAATGAGATAAGAAAGATCTCACCCAACAACACCAGCTGGAGATTACTGTTCACAACTCTCCGAACCTCTAAACCTAATCTCCACCGTCTAGAATCAACCCCTATGTGTCCTGAATGTTCTGTCCAAATTACAGATCGATCCAACGATAGATTTGTGAGAAACAACCCTTTTACCCAAGCAGCGCAGAAGTGAATTACACAAAAATGGACCTTCTGTTTGTGGCCTATTCCCATCAATATACAGTTAGAAATACAATCTCCACCGTTCAAAGTGTAGTTCCACAAGTTCCAATCATGGTGACAAAATTTCAGCTCGATCCAACGGTTGAAACTCCGGATATTTCTTCAGCAATATTTCTGACCTTGAAATTTTCCTCAAAAATGTGAATAGTGATTTTTTCACACACTTTTCTTATCTTCCCTCAATGTCTTTTTAGGGCAAGATAACACCAAGTATGGAGCCTACTTGGGCTTTATAATCTTGTTGGCTATTGGGCTCCTCCACATATTTGGAAACCCAATCCAACATTAATTTGGGTCATTTTTAGATAAGAACCTCTAACGACTAATGTCAGGGAAAATAAAGTGTAAATTTGGGGCTGCCTATTAATATATATGTGGATTCTCTCTCGTAGAAACCCTCACATTCCTCGAAGCCTCACTTAGCCATCCGTTGTTGTCTCCCTCGTGTGGGCAACACCGGCGCCCCTTGTTATCTCCCTTGTGTGTGCCGCATTTCTTCAATTCTTTTGTACCTACTCCACATCTTCCTTGCCTGAATATATTAAAGCCATTGCTATTCCAAACACATCTCAGAGGTATTTGATTTGTTAGCAGATCTAATCTGTGTTATATCAAGCGGCTATTTATTTATACC
Organism: Prunella vulgaris; assembly: GCA_026898435.1. Lineage (NCBI taxonomy): Eukaryota > Viridiplantae > Streptophyta > Magnoliopsida > Lamiales > Lamiaceae > Prunella > Prunella vulgaris. The sequence goes on along the minus strand of JAPKLY010001360.1, from coordinate 36,240 downwards.
AAATTATTGTTATTTCCATTTCAATTGATGAGTTCTGACAATGAGTTAGTAATTGAACTACTTGTTTATCTTTTAGATGAGTTTTTCCTGGGTCATATCTTTAAAATACAAAAAACATTTATACACTTAAATTTTCTCACCATAAATAAAATTTATTTTGTGTTTGATGTTTTTCATCTCTTTAAAAGAGTTAATTTTTACTTTCTTTTCCCATACTTATGTGTGCGAGGACGTGTGTTTGTTAAATCTCCTTTCAACACAATCTTTTGTAGATTCTTTGAAGATCCGAGCTGCTGTTGTCGGAAAAGTTACAGATCTGTCTTCATATAGTATTCGGTATATATTTTTGACTCTTTAATTTACCTTTTTTATCTGTCGCATTTGATGAATTCATAAATATACCCATATGTTAGGTGTCAATTAGATGAATTCATAAAAATACTCTTTTCTTATGTGTCAATTAGTATTTTATCATTTTTCACTTATTGCTTTCAGTGAAAATAAACCAATATGCCTTTATGATTTTGAATATAATTATTTTATTAAATAAGTAATTCAAAGAAAATAAAATGATAAATATCTCTCTTATATATATCAAGGAAAAAGAAGAATAATAAAACATCAAAAAAAATTCATTTGCTGTTTTTATGCTTTTTATTTGAAGATTGTACATAATATTAATAGTCATCAATTTGGTAAAGGGTCCGACTAGTAAAACTCTGTAAATTACTCTATAAAACAATTCAGTGGGTGTAAATAGACGTTCCATTTAGTCATTTTTTTAAAGGTCAGTATGTTTTTTATAAGCAGTAACTCCCTCCGGGAATGGGACTTTATAGAATTTTAAAAATACTAATAAAATATAAAGTATAATTGATGTGATAGAAGAGAATGATAAAATTTACTATTTAATATACAGTAAATTTCTTTTTTGCCCATTTTGTAGAGGATTTTTTTTTATTGCCAATTTAAAAAAAAATTCCTTTTTTTTTCCAATTTTGTAAGAAGTCCATTATACTCTTACTACTCCAATATTAATACACGTTGGTAAATGGCAGACGAAATGATTGGCAATGGGTTGCCAAACTATTCAGCAGATAAGATAAATTTGTTGCCAAACTATTCAACAGATAAGATAAATTTAGTTATGAGTGTAATAACTTATGAGAATAGTGTAAAAAATATTGAAAATAATAATAAAGAAGTGAATAGTAGTTTTCGGATAAGGTAAAAAAGCAAATGAGCAATATATAGTGGGATGGACAAAAATGAAAAAATGAGCAACTTATAATAGGATTGAGGGAGTAATAATTATTTGATTGAGTGTGGTCACAGTGTCAAAAGAGGAATCAAATATAAAAGCTGAGAAGCTTCTTGAATGGAAGCAGTCCTATTTTATTCCTCCACCGTGTGTTTCACTCAATAAATTGGTTGATTATATTTCTCTCCCTAAATAAAGATAAATTAGTCCTTCACTCAACAAAGATCAATTGGGCGATTATATTTTTCAAACTCAATAATAAGCTACTTTGTATAAAGCAAGAAGCGAAGTGTGAAAAATAAAATAGAAGTAATTCACGAGTTTTCCATATCTCTTTAGAAAAATTATATTGTAAAATTAATTAATTTATATAATTTCCTAATATTCTCCCACACCTGTGAACTTGGTTATCATATGTGCCTTGTAACCTTCATCATGTGAAGGACTTAGAAGACCCACAAATACTATTTAATTTAATGTGAGTGAAAGTGTTAATTGTCAGCTAAGTTTGTTACATAAGTCTAAGCTATAAAAGAATTTGGTCCCTTCTAAAATTCAGAAATTGTGAATGGATGTGAAATGAGTTCTTTTATATATTCTTTCTTTTCAATTCAATTCACCACATTTAATCATTGGTTTCATAGAAGAATACATAGATTCTTCCCTATACAATTTATCTTCTTCAAGTATACATTACAACGTTTGTATGGAATATATAGTCATATATAAATGTAATATATATTTCAGGATTAATATATATGCATATATGTGTGTTATTTCATTATTATGTTTACTTTTTTTATTTTGTAACTAGTTTTTCTCTTTCATGTCTAAACGCATTTCTCAGGCATCCCTTCACACGTACCCTTTTGTGATATATCATATCCCCACCAGAGTTCACATAACATGATTCACATATTAGGTCTAATACCAATTTAGAAGAGGTTCCCATGTTCTATGGATTGGATGACAATAATTGCTGGAGTGAAGCTGAAAAAAGTTACTTTCTTTTTTGGATAATTGTATTCGACAAAGATTTTGTATGGGTGAGAAGGTTCAATGAGACAAAAGATATGGGAGAAATTTCATGCTACTACTATGGAAAGTTCCGCCCTTCATCAGAGTATAGTAGATTGAAAACTTGTAAAAAAATGAACCGCCAAAAAGGCAGTTTTGGATGGAGGATATTTTCTGGATGTAGACAGAAGCTTCTTCTTTCTCGGATGCTTCCCAAACTGACCAGAGAAAACCGCAAGAAGTTATTGAAGGTAACCAAATAACATTTAGAAATTCCTTTCTTTTTCAATTTTTTAAACGTGTGAGTTATTTCTATTTTAAATTTCATTCTTATTTAAATTTCCAAATTCATAGAAAGGTATAAAATTAATTTAAATATATAAGCTTTCTCATAAATACTATAACTTATAAATTTTTTATATATTGGTTTAGTAATTGACCATTTGTAAGTGATGAAATATTCAATAGACCAATCAAATTATCACTACAAAAAAATACGCGTTTTAGCAATCGCCTAAGCATTGATTTCAAAATATATATATATATATATTAGTGATCGATTAGCGACTGATTTTTACTATTGGTAAAAGTTGGAAAATTAACAACCAATTTACGATCGATAGTGGCTGCTAAATTCATATTTCAGTTAACGACCATCACAAAAAGGTCGCAAATTGTTATATTGACCAACTAACGACCGCCAGTAATGATCGATAATTATATTCATTAGCGACCATCTTGTCGGTTGCAAAATTTTGAATCTGAATTCGATATTTTAGCAATAATTACGTGGATAAATTAAATTTTGACATCAATGTACATACGTCGAGTGAATGTTTAGGAGGCTATTCCGATAAAAAATATCAAAAACTGAAAGAAAAATGACTATTTTTTATTTGTGAAAGTCAACAGAATGACATGATCAGTTTAAGCGAAATATGGTTATTTACTGGATTAAAATAATTTATTTTGCCTTTCAAGTTTATCATTTTTACCTTGTGTTGAGCATTTTTGGTTTGACTGTATTGTAGGTTATTAAAGTACTTGGGGATAACAAAAATGCATCTCTCACATATTATGTCTTCTCGTTGAAGGCCATAGTCGGGAGAGACATCCCGGTGGAGGCAGTCGGACTTGGAATTGAAAATGAGGACCTAGCAAGAATGGCGTTGGAGCCATGGAGGTTGACTGAGGTGACTGGTGAAGCTTGGTCGTCTCTTTCGCCCACCAAAAATATGTTCTATTTTTGTAAAATAATTACGTGGCACCTTCTCATCACAATAAATACCAGTATCCTTTTTTTAAAAGAAATATTTTAAAATAAAGTGAATGCCTCTTTAAACAGAAAAGCATATTTTTTAAGATAAAATTTTGAAAAGATGATATACTTTACATTAAATAAATTTCACTATATAATTTATTTGTTGCAGGTGCAATGGATCCTCCACCTCCCTGAACAAAAACGTCGGACTGTCAACCAATTTCCATGACATCATATCAAGCCACGTCGTTTTCAACACAAGAAATGTCACCAAATCCCTCCCGGAAATTACCGAAGTACCCCACAACAAATCGAAGAAGTGCATTTTATCGTGTGACTTAGCAAGAGGCGTGCATGTGAGCTTCTCTAGGAGGCAGTGTGGCCACGTTTGGTGGTGCGAGGGTGGCACTCGGAGAAACACAGCTTATGGATAAGAAAAGCCCGAGAAAAAAATAAAGTACGAAACCCGAGAAATGAATGCTGAGGACTAATTTTGATGACAAATGTAGGGGGAAGATCAAACCTAATTTTGATTCCTGTTAGACTTGTAGCTTTTTTTGTGTTGGATGGTTTGTGTGAATTTAAATTAATCGTACTTTTTTTACAAGTTTATCCATTAATTTCTTATCAATTTTTCTTTTAAACTGATTAATAAGTTTAAAAATCACACTGATCTTAACCTATGGTTAGACAATCTCATAAGAGGCCTGCGTTCTCAAAATTATATCATCTTTACCTATGTTTATGAGATTGATGCACTCACAGCAACATAATCAAAGAAGTTACCAAATCACGTTGATCAGAAGAAACTGATTCTGAGAAGTTGTGGAGAAGGAGTTACTAATAACTGAATATATTTTATCAATTTGCGTACAAACTCCTAAAGTAGGGATTATATAGTCATCTAAAAACTAAAATTTCAAAGTAGTCTTAGCCAAATACTAAATTACATAAAAACAAATAGAATAGCAAACAGAACTACTAAATTACATACTACAAAATAAAAGAAGCAGTACTAAGTTTTCTTGCTCTTATCAAAGTGATCCAGAAATGCAAGTGCTTGTCGATCCACATCAACTCTCCCGGGGCAAGAAAGAATCGGCCTTGAAACTAGGCAGTCATCGTCCTAAGAATATTCACCGGCATAGGGAATAAGATGCTTAACATTAAAAAACATCTGAAGTGCAAACGTGACTGGGTAGGGCCACTCTATAAGCATTTTGATTAATCCTGTCCAACACCTCGACTGTACCAATCTTCCGAGTTGCAAGTTTGTTATACTCGTGCACAGGGAAGCAGTGTTTCGAGAATTGCCCAAACAAAATCTCCCACCTCAAAACAACTTCCCGGCGCCCCCGATCAGCTCGCTCTTTATAGGCAACAATAACACTAAATAAATTGGCATGAATTTGCTGATGCACTCGTTGAATATCTCTGACGAAATTTGAAGCCACTCCATGAGGTCGAATGGCTGAAGGCAGAGGCAATAGGTCCCCGAGGCAACAAACCAAAAATCACTTTAAAAAGGGTTGTAGCCTGTCGATCTATTCATAGCCCAGTTATGTGTGTATTCAGCTTGTGGAAGCTTTGTGTCCTAAGATTTCAAATGATCACCCACTAAAGCCCGAAGAAAAGCACCCGATGAACGGTTCACAACCTCAGTTTGGCAATCCGTCTGAGGGTGGTAAGCCGAACTGAAGTTTTAAGATATGTTAACCATACGCCAAAGGCTGGTCCAGAAATGGCTAATAAACCTGGTGTCTCTTTCAGAAACAATAGTAGATGGAAGGATTATAACCTATTCCTGCCAAATCTTTTGTAGTCTTTGTTCAGACAACATCTTCTTCAATTGTTTGGATGACTTTCCAAAACAACCCAACTTCTTTTGAAGATAGATATTGCTTTCTTCAAGATCAGCTATCATAAGTTCTTGAGTTCTACACTATGACAAATTCGCTGATAGATAGCGGGTATTACCCGCCATTAAAAGGGTGAAAAAAACGCTGTTGAACATGGTGATATTAAAAGTGGCGCCGAACAACAGCGGTTAAAAAACCGCTATTATATCTACATTTAACAGCGGTTTTTAACCGCTATTGTAACTTAAAAACCGCCATTATATACAATCTTAAACAGCGGTTTTTAGAGATATAAGAGCGGATTTTAACCGCTATTAAAAGTTCAATTAATAGCGGGTAATACCCGCTGTTGTATATTAAAAAACCGCTATTATATCTCCATTTAAGAGCGGTTTTTAACCGCTATCGTTACTTTAAAACCGCCATTATATCTTCTTATTTGTTTACTCATACAATCTTAAACAGCGGTTTTTATAGATATAAGAGCGGATTTTAACCGCTATTAAAAGTTCTTTCAATAGCGGGTAATACCCGCTGTTGTAAATTAATTTAAAATCATTACGGCGGTTTACTTCAGATATAAGAGCGGGTATTACCCGCTATTAAAAGTAAAGAACATAGCGGGTAATAACCGCTTTCTTTTCTCAAATTTTTTCAATATTTAATTGCAATATTATATATTTTTTTTAATAAACCTGTAGTACGATTTTTATACTTTAATTAAAATAAAAAGAAATTTTAATATAAATAACATTAAATCTAAAAATTCAAAAGTTCATATCATTACTTACATCAATATAAATTCAAGTACCAATAGTGTTCAATAACTAAATTATGAATTCTACTAAATCATCATAATAATCAAATAGTGTTCAGCTGCACATTTGATATTCTCTTGCAGTAACATGTCTCCCCTCCATTCCTTGGTTCACAACTGATGAATGAAAATGGCTCACATTGAAGATCAAGCTTCACATTCAAAGAAAATAAATTATCATCAAGGAAACAAAACTTTAACCAATATATATACAAAAATATAATTATGAACTATTGAAGTATATCATTTATAGAAATCATTCTAAATGAAATTGGTGATACTCCACAAATGAGCAAACAAGAGATCAATATCCTCCTAACCACAATGAATGCAGAAACACAACAATTATGTATCATCAAATGCAGCTGAAACCGCACAACAATGCAGACAATGGTTCACCTAATTCATATCCGGAGGCAGGAAACTAAATAACAAAAAATCCTGCTAAATTTGTCAATTTGAGTAAAAAAAACGCACCGCTGTCACCGATCAAAAGAACCTTCCCGCACTTTCTACTCAACTATATATGATTGCACGCGTAAAGCCCACTCTTCCCGCACTTCATCAATTTCCGCTTTCGAATAAGTTTTCTCCATGAACTATGAATTACAAAATACATTATTAATGCACAAATAAATCTAATGAAAAATTATGCCTGCATATAAATATTACCATTGGCTGCATCGAACATGTTTCTACTGTGCCCTCAAATTTGACAATTTGTCTCATGTAGCGAAGTACAAAAAAACCACATTGTTCAGAGTCGGGTTGCTTAGGAGCCTAAGTTAGGAACAAAACTCATTATAAAACACATGATGATATTAATTATTTATGAATACTACAAATGAAAACTTTTCATACCTCAATTACATTCCAATTGATTTGATTTACTCTTTTTCCAATTGAAGAATTAAAAATGTGCAGAGCCCTTAAAAAAAAATGAGATTGTTTTAACAAAAAATAATATATCTACCTTAATAATATGGAGAAAAACTTACATTTCAACAACTAGTCTCCACGGGGTATCATGAATGTCCGTAAAAAGAGGATCCAACAAGCAAACCTCCGATTTATGTGGGTCGATGACAGTTAGTATCCAGTGATTCCTATGTATATACATACATAATAAGTATATGAAATTTATTAATTTTAAAAAATTTAATATCTTAAAAGCATACTTACCCTACATTACATGGTGCCAACACAAGTTGATTAATATGTGTACCGATGAGTCTTTTACCGAGAAAACTTGCCCTTTTGCTTAATTGTGCATCCTTAGACTTTGTATCTGTCTTTACAGATGGAATATGTGCTGTTCCACAAGGATCCACAAATTTAAACTTCTCCTTGTTCATTTTCTGGTACAAATACCTAAAATTAACAAAAAAAACACAATACTTAATATCCATGTGAAAAAAAAAACTTTGGTATTAAACAAATTAAATACGAATGGAATGCTTACCATATGTAAACAGCTATACATGTATAGGAGATTGGTTCCAGCCGACAAAATGGATCAATGTCCTCAAGATTAACATGCAATAAACTCTCACGTCCAAACACACCATTGTCCAAGGTAATTGATATCAATCCACCAGCAGTAATCTTGATTTTAGAGTAACAATACACCATGTATAGTGCTGTTGGCACAGTCGAAGGATCTAATGAAGGCATCATCTTTTTATGCTTCTTTGTGTTTTTTCTAACACTCTAAGAATTGCAAATATATCACTGTTAGATATGTTAAGTAGTACTAAAGAATTTTGAAAGGTAAGATTCAGTCTATAAATCACAATCTTATATAACCTGAACATGCAGTTTCATCAAGTGCATAGGCCAAGCCACATGAGATCCGATAGCATCACTAATTGTAACACAGTCAGTCGTCGGATATGGCAAAAAAGCATTTCCATCCACTGCTTTCTCAATTGCAACACGCATGCAATTCATGGGAAATTTCTTACCATGAATGAGTTCTTGAGAATTATAAACTTTGACTATCGTACCATATGCAATAATGGTGTTTGTCCTCGCATCCAAAGATAATACTACAGATTTTCCCTATGAAAAAAAATTACATTTTTCAACAGAACATCCAATAATTAGCAACAAAAAAAAAGAAGCAAATTGAACCATATTTCATTAAAGTATATATACCTCCAAGGTTTCATCATTGTCAAGCCCCATCTTCTCATCAACTATTTGTACATCATCATCAGTAGCCACCTTAACACCAATGCTTGTATTATCCGGTGTACTATCATAATTGCTATGTGGAACTATTTTGGTACAACTACCAATCTCTTCAACTTCGACCTTGAGTTCATTGTTTTTGAAAATTTGCTCTTCTAATCTCCGTATTCTTTCATCTTGCTCATTACTTCTATTCCTTTGAGCTATCAACTCTCTCTCATATTGTTTGCACAATTCCGTGCTTGAGAGTTTATTGCTGCGATGATGGAAGTATAATGATGGGTTAATATGACTCCCAACCCCCCTTACACGACCAGAATGTTCTTCTGTTTCTAGAGCTTGAAAAAGAATGCCCCCTTCAACTTCATATTCTCCGCCGCTTTCTTTCTTTTTTTCTATAAAACTAGTCTGTAATTGCAAATGAATTACTAATGGAAATATTTTGTTAGGAATTTAAATTATATGCAAATCATGACTTACAATTTTTTCGGCCTTTTCTCTTAGTTCACCCTCTTCAAACTCCCCATTCTTGTTCTTTCTTCCTTCAAGCCAAAGTGTGGCTCTATCTATATCAGCATCTCCAGATAACAAGGAAGGCTTCATGAAAAGATAATCAATCATTACAAAGTGATAAATACTATCAAAATAATAATAAATTATAACTACTTACATTCTCTGAAGCATAACGGGCATAACCTTTCCTAGCAAGGTGATGAGGAAACTTGTTTTTTTTAGCAAGTTCCTTCTGTTGGTCGCTTAGTTTCTAAAGAAAAAATCAAGCAAGTTACAAGATTGATGTAAGTGATAATAACTATGTTCAGTATAAATATATATTTATGGTTTATTACCTTGAACTGACTAGATAGTCGACTTATCACAAAGTCTCTCCATTCAATTTTATCAATTTTATCTGGTGGTATGGTCAAGTACGGGGTGTTGATCCTCTGTTTGACATATTTATCCGTCAATTTTGTTTTGTACGTCCTCCATTTGGCACCCGCTGAACTCCAACATTTTTTCTTCCAGGTAGGGTCAACATTAAACATCAACTAAAATAACAATAAATGTATAAGATACCATTAAAAAAATATAAATAAATGTACCAAAGTACTTACAGTTACAGCTGTCCATATTTGTTCCTTGACTTCTTGTGGTACATGCTTCCAAGTTGGGTATGTGATCTTCACTTTATTTCTTGTAACAACACCAATATAGCTCTGCAACTTAGCTCCATTCTCTCCTATAGGTTGCCTTAATGAGTTGAATTCAACATCTTTCTTTACTCCTTCCGCTCTATCTTTCCAAAGGCAATGCATGGATGTTGGTCCTCTCTTATTAGTCATCATAGTGTCCTTAACACTAGATGTGGGCGTATCATCTCCAACCTCACTACTTTCTTTTGGCTCATTCTCTAACCCTGTGTCCTTCTTTGGAAAATCCAGCTTATGATCATCACAACCTACCTTAACCTTTTTACGTGGTGCCATATGCACAAACCTGTTAATCACAAAGAATTTAGTAGGTGAAAACAATTCCAATAATTATTGAATAAAATGTCAAAGTAAAAATAAATTGAAATTATAACACATTGAATACAAATTAATAAATACGTACACAAGATAATTAAGAAACTTAATTGTCAACCCAAACCCCATCAAAATCTCTTTCTTCACATTGTTCATCTTCATCTGTCATACTAGTATCAATTGAATGCAACCCTTTGGAAAAACATTGATGGTGGACTGCAGTCTCTTCCAACTCACCACTATTTGTATATTCAAAATACTCCCTAGTTGGAGTTTCCAACACAACAGACCATGCAGGATCTTTGGGGTCTTCAATATAAAATACTTGCTTTGCTAGACTACCCAAAATAAATGAATCATTTTTAAACCCAATTTTGCTGAAGTTCACCAAAGTGAAACCAAGATCGTCCACTTTGATCCCACTATTATCCACCCAAATACATTTGAAAATTGGAATACGAAAGTGGTCGTAATCCAATTCCCATATTTCTTCCATAACACCATAAAATGCCATGTCAGAAACAATTGGATTTTTGTCCTTTGCACTAGCAACTTGCATGATTTTTGCTACTAAGGTCACTCCCGAGTTTTGAACAACTCGTATGTTATCACGCTCTTTTGTATGATAAATCACTCCATTTACAGAGTAACCTTGATACTTGAACACTTTGTCACTAGGTCCCTGTGCAAGAGCTTTCATCTTTTCTGATATTTGTTGGCTAGAATGTTGAATTTCATTTGCAACCTATAATTCAGATGATGATAAATATCCATACTAATATTGATATATTTTTTAAAATTAAGAAAATGATTTTTAGAAAACTTACGTGATCATGGAACCAACTAATAAACAATTTGTTATGTTGTTCAAGCAGCCACTTTTTCGACCTCGCTTTTAGCCCACATGTTGACTTCAGAATTTTTATATGTTCACTAATAACATAAAATATGTGATGACTAATGTACTAACCAGAAACTAAAATAAAAATTAACAATTCTTAAGTTTAGATCAATTACCTGACATAAGGATCAAGTTCAGCATCATTTGTCAACACATGAAGATGTGCTTGCCCCAACTCCTTGGTATCGATGACACACACTTTAGGATTAGACAAAGGCCTAGTGAGTTCCAAGGGCCGATGTCTTAGTGGAACTCCAATAGTGTGTACATTCAACAAATAGTCCGAGCAAAATTCAATAGCCTCTTCTGCAATATATCCTTCCGCCATGCACCCTTCAGGCCGTGAAGGACATCTTACATAATTCTTCAAAACTTTCATGTACCTTTCAAATGGGTACATCCATCTATACCAAACAGGTCCACATAACCTTACCTCTCGCACAAGATGCACCGTTAGATGAATCATGATGTCAAAGAATGAAGGAGGAAAAAACTTCTCCAAAAGGCACAATGTTGTGACGATATCCCTTTGCATATCATCTAACATTGAGACATCTATCACTTTATTGCACAAGATATTGAAGAAGAAACACAATCGAGTGATCGTGTATCTAACATCATCTGGCAAGACACCACGGATAGCTATAGGGAGCAAATGTTGCATTAAAGTGTGACAATCATGAGATTTAAGCCCTACGAGCTTCAAATCTTTCATTGAGACCAAATTATGAATGTTGGATGAATACCCAGTAGGCACCTTTATTCCAGACAAAGAGGAGCAAATTTTTCTTTTCTCGTCCCTACTTAGTGTATAAGGAGCAGGTGGCAAATATGTTTTCTTGCCCTCAACCCTTGGTGTCAGCTTAGGCCTCACATTCATTTCACGAAGGTCTAATCTCGCTGCTACTCCATCCTTCGTTTTACCCGGGATGTCTAATAATGTACCAATGAGACTCTCACATACGTTCTTCTCAATGTGCATCACATCTAACACATGTCTAATATGTAGATGTTCCCAATATTCAAGATCAAAGAAAATAGATTTTTTCTTCCAATATCCACTATCCTCTTTTGGCTTCATTTTTCCCCATTTACAATTAACTTCAGCCACTTTTTTTAGAATATCAGTGCCACTTAGTGGTTTTGGTGCCACTTCATCAATCTCTTGAGTCCCATCAAATGCCTTCTTTTGCTTTCGATAGGGATGACTTAAATCAAGAAACCTCCTATGCCTTGTAAATGACATTTTTCTACTATGTTTTAACCTATTTGCAGATGTTTTCTCACCACAAACTGGGCATGCATAATATCCTTTCACAACACATCCAGAAAGATTTCCATAAGCTGGAAAATCATTAATTGTCCACAACAAGACAGCTCTAAGGAGAAATGTTTCATCCCTGTAGAAATCATGTGCATCTATTCCTATCCACAAAGTCCTTAAGTCATCGATCAAAGGTGCCAAGTAGACATCAATATCATTCCCTGGCTGCTTAGGACCGGCAATCAACAAAGTCAGCATCATGAATTTTCTCTTCATACACAACCACGGAGGAAGATTATATGTGACTAGTATAACTGGCCAACAACTATATGTAGAAGTCATACTACTGTGGGGGTTGATCCCATCTGCAGATAAGGCCAATCTTAGGTTTCTAGACTCAGAAGCAAAATCAGGCCATTGATGGTCCACTGACTTCCAAGATGGTGAATCAGCTGGGTGACGCAATTTACCATCACAAATCCTCCTATCAGCGTGCCAAGTTAACTCTTTTGCCATATCCTTATTTCGAAACATTCTTTGAAATCTAGGAATGGGTGGAAAGTACCACAACACCTTTGCAGGAACTCCTTCATTTATCTTATAGTTCTTACCCACCTTCCATCTTGAGGCCTTACATGTGGGACAACTTTTAAGATCCGCATAATCCTTACGGTATAACACACAATCGTTTGGGCATGCATGGATTTTCTGATATTTCATACCCAATGCCACCAAACTTTTCTTTGCTTTTCCCATAGATGGAGGCAATTCATTTTTATCTGGGAGCATATCTTGTAATAATTCAAGTAATTCATTCATGCCCCTATTGCTCCAACTATGTTTTGCCTTCAAGTTATATAATTTCACAACTGCAGACAACTTTGTGAATTTAGTGCATCCCGGATATAATGGTTTCTCAGCATCTTCAAGAAGCTTTAAGAAATTGTCTGGATTTCCAGTGAAATATGCATCGTGAACCATATCATCTAAAGGTTCTCCAAAAACATAATCATCTTCATCTTGCCCTTCTTCATTATCATGCATCGGTAACTCGTCCTTCTTTTCTTCCCCATGCCATACCCATGTCGTATATAGTCTATCTATACCTTTAGACAATAAATGTGCCCTAACACGATCAACTCTAAACTTGCTAAAATTCGCACATTTTACACACGGGCATGACATTGCATTAACATCAACATTATTTTGCCTCGCAAATTGCAAGAATGATTCCACTCCGAGACGGTACTCATCTGACAACCTATCCTTTAGCATCCATCTTTTATCCATCTTCTATAGACGTCTAATATAAACATTAAGATGGACAATAATAATAATATTAATTCAAGTAATTAAACTAATATGCTTCTAAAGAGATGTAATTTTTTAAAACTAATATGCTTCTAAAGAGTTACTATATGGTGTTTTTGCTGGTTATATTAATTCAAATTACGAAAAAATTCCAGCAGTTTGTAATCTAAAAAAAATAAAAACTACAACTCCTGAGAAAAAGGCTACAAATATTTACTTGTATCATTAGAACTGAATTAGAATATTATCAAAACTAGTTTAGCAAAACACTACAGTACGAGATAACCGTGGATGGTTTTAGGGGCATTTATATATTATTTAAAAAAATAATTATATTTATAAATTAGTTTAAAAATATTTGTGCAATCATATAAAAAAATTTCACAAAATATTTTTTTTACGCAGAACAGTTTGAAATTAGTGCCATTTTTTAAATAATTTTATATTTTTTTCATATTATTATTTTGATTATTTTTATTAAATAAATCATTTTGTGATAAAAAAAAATAAAACAATGTAAACTATATTAACTAAAGTTATTGTTATATATTTCAAATTTTAACTAATTTATTTAACAAATCTATAAAAATAATACTACCTTCATTTCAGAGAAATTTCATAATAATTTTCAGATTTAAATAAATATCGATCTATATGCTATTTCAAAAATATATAAATTTATTTATATAATATTATTTTTTACTTAACTTTTTATGATTTTTTTTTTGGAACTTTATATGAATATTAATGTGGTCAAATATTTTTTGGAAACTAGGGAGTAATATGTAGAATTGAACAGGGACGCCTAATTTTGGTTCATTCACAGGGAAGCCTAAGACAAAGGTCAAATGGTTCATTCACAGGGACGCCTAATTTTATCAAAAAAAATAACCAACTGTTTGCAAAAAATGTTCAGCCCACACTTGCAAAAAATAATTAAGAAACCCTAATAAAATATAATCAGATTCAATTATACCTTCAGTTGACAGCGTGGCGTGGCCGTGGACGGCAGGGGGTGCGTGGCGTGGCCGTTGACGGCAGGGGGTGCGTCGCGTGGCCGTGGACGGCAGGGGTGCGTGGCGTGGCCGTGGACGGCAGGGGGTGCGTCGCGTGGCCGTGGACGGCAGGGGGTGCGTCGCGTGGCCGTGGACGGCAGGGAGTGCGTCGCGTGGCCGTGGACGGCAGGGGGTGCGTCGCGTTGCCGTGGATGGCAGGGGGCTGCTTCTGTGTCTAATGTAGCGCACAGGCGTGGGCGGCGCCGGCGTGGGAGAAGGCGGCGATGGCTGGGCACTGAAACTCCGGCGCGTGGGAGAAGGCGTGGGCGGCGCTGGCGTGGTAGAAGGCGTGGGCGGCGCTGGCGTGGTAGAAGGCGTGGGCGGCGCTGGCGTGGTAGAAGGCGTGGGCGGCGCTGGGCGGCGATGCCTGAGTAGGAGGCAGGAGGCGGAAATGAGGAGGCGGCGGAAATGAGGCAGGAGGCGGAAATGAGGAGGAGAGCCTTGAAAATAAGAAAATGTGTGTTGATAAGTAGGGTTTAAATTAAAATTGATATTTTAATTTATTTAAATTAACAAATGAAAATGATAAACAATAGATGACTTTGTCCAAGTGGTTAGTGTACTATAATATTCACGGAGGTCATGGGTTCGATTCTGGGGAGGGATTTCAATTTTTTAAATTTAAAGCGGTTTTTAAGCCTTTTAAAAGCGGTTTTTAACCGCTGTGTTTTGAATTAAACATATCAGACTTTTAACAGCGGTTTTTAATACCCGCTATGTTATAGCTCCGCCTATTAACATATAATAGCGGGTAAGCTTTTAACAGCGGGTTTTACACCTTTAACAGCGGTTTAAAAATTACCCGCTCTTATATATATGATATTAAAAGCGAAATTTCTCATAGTGTCTGATAGTTTCCTTTAGTTCAGCACAGTCTACAGTTCTACAACTTGCTTCATTGAAGAGTTCTTCATTGTCATTTTTCAGACAACTGTAACCTTCTTTGAGTTCTTGTAGAATCTGCAGTTGCTTTTCAGCATCCTCTACTCCAGCTAATTACTAAGCTTTGACATTTTCCCTTCCAATGTGATTATCTCTTTAAAGATCTTCATTTTCTTCTTGTAGTCTTTGGATTGCACTAAGCATGTCACTGGAAGAATCCTTTTCTGTTATATAACTTGATGATGATGAGCATACCTCTTCATCTTTAGCCATAAATCTGCAGTTGACTTCTGATTAGGGTCATAATTGCATCTTTTTACATCCATTTCTATATTTTTTTGATATACTTATATTCATATTTGACCCTAAAATGCTATACTTTGTGCATTTAATCCTTTTTGGCTAGAAAATTAAGTTTTGTAGTGAAAACAAGCAAAACCGGCGAAAGACGAGCAAATTCGTAAAAATTCAGAATTATTGAGTTTACCAAAATGGTGCAAATGATATACCATGTTAAAGAGAGGGTCGCAACGCAAAAAGAATCGAGTCAATCGGAGTTCTAGAGCTCAAGATATGAAGAAAACAAGTTTGCTCGAAAATCGGAAAAGTTACTCGTGCGTAACCAGTAGTGCGATCGTGCGACCAGCAGCTAGGGATCGTGCGAGGATTCTCTGGTTCGTTCGACGAAGGCAAGCACGAACAGCCGCACGATCTTACTCGTGTGTAACTAAGAAGTTACTCGTGCGTAACTCTGAAGTTTTACCAAATCAGGGGCAGTTTTGTCTTTTCAAGCGTTTAATGAAGGACACTTTGGACTAAACATTGTGGGCACTATAAATACCTCAAGGATCAGATTTCCAAGGGGATTCCATTACAATTCATTAGTTAGATCATTAGATTAGTTTAGAGAGAGGTTAGAGGTAGTTTCCAAGTTGGGTTAGTGTAGATTTCATACTTCTCTCTACAATTACTTTTGATCCATCCATTGGATCTCTAATCCGTTTGTTCCATTAGATTAGTCTCATTATTAGCTACAATTCTACGGTTCATTTTATGATTTTGAGCTTCAGATCAAGACTTGGCATTTTGAAAGTTTGATGATTGTATTTCAATTCTCCAACAATTGGTAAGATTTCTTGTATTTCATTTCATATTAGTGTTAATCATGTTTGTCTATAGTTTAATTGTTGATTTCCAATAACAATTGGCCATGGGCTAATATCCTTGTTGCATGGTTGTATGAATATTATGGTGAATTTAATCTCTTGTTAATCCTATGCATTAATTAGTGATCTTGTTGAATTAGTTCTCTTATTAATGACTTGTATGAATGCTTGGAATGTTTAATTGGAATGTATGGCTTAATGGTTAGCAATGAAATGAGAATTGAGCTATAAGAACTTTATGCATACCAAGTATTTGATATTTGGCTTGTATGGCATATTAGGCTAGACCTCTTAATTGGAGTGTTGGAAGTTGTAGAGAGATCTAGACATCCAATAGAGCCCTTACCTTGTGTTCTAGAGAGATCTAGACACTAGTTGGCTTGACTAAGACACCAAGAGAACTTTTGCATGCTAGGATGGATAGGACACTAGAGGAACCATAGTAGGATTATTTCCATACACACACACACCATACATTTGCTCACTTCCTTGAGGTGATAGCTAGATTTACTTTGCTTTGTTGAAGTAGATAGAAACCATTATCCTTTTCTTGCTTTCCTAGCCTTTTGTAGACATTAAATGCTTGCTTGATATCGCATTGTTTCCCTGTGTTCGATATTTAACTTGGTTAACTTGCCACGACAACAACGACCACGTACACTTGCGTGAAAATTATACACAATTTTGGCAAACAAGTTTTTGGCGACGTTGCCGGGGAAACGGTCTCTTTGTCAAGCTAGTTGATGTTTGTTTAAATTTCTTTTCTTTATTTTTTTCCTTGTTTGATTGTTATTATTCTTGGTGAGTGTTGATACTTGCTTGTTTTTGTAGGAGTGAACTTACTTGAAGATGGGCGAATACAACCAATACTTGTATTTCCCACAAGACACATATCCTCATGATCCCTATAAATATCAACCTTACCCATATCAACCACCACCTCCACAAGATGAATATTATCCTTATCCTCCCAATTTATATTCATACCAAGATTCCTACTCTTATGAAGATCCATATTCCTACCCTCCACCCATTCCTATGCCTTCCCAAGAAGAAACTCCTCCTAGTTATGTAGATGAGGCTCTAGCTCAAATTCTCAAGCAATTGGAAGAAATAAGAAGTGAAAATGAAAAGTGCTTTGAGGAGACAAACAAGAAGTTTGATGAAATGTTCATGTCTCAAAGTCATCAAATCAAGAGCTTAGAGCTCCAAATGAAGCAATTGAGCATTCAAGCCAATGAGATGTGTGAGGATGAAGATGGGGGTAATGATGAAAAAGAAGGGAATGTGGAAGATGAAGAGGATGATCATTATAAGAAAATTAAATCTCTTTCTATTCTAGATTATATTGGAATTCAATTGTCTATTGAACCTTCTAATGCTTACATTGACTATGAAATTCCTATTATTAATGATGATATTGCTTATAAATTTCCTCATGCTATATTGATTAGGGATCAAGAAGAAGAGAAGGATGAACTAGAAGAAGAAGAAAGAGAAGAGTGTGAAAAGGAAGAGGAAAAAGAAGAAATTGATGAAAGTGAAGAGGATGATGAAGATGAGGATGAGCATGATGAGTACAAGGATCTTTATAATCAATTTGATTTTGATATTGATTGTAGCAAAGGAGAAATCCTACGTGAGGTCAAAGAAGATAAAGATGATTATGAAGAGATCAAATTTACTCATGCTCAAGATACCTCCGATCTTAAGAGCTTTACTAATCCTTTTTACAATTCCATTGATTATGATATTATTCCTTGTTATGATGATATAGAGTATCCTACTCATTGAATTGAGAATCCTCTTGAACATCTTTGATAGTAGGAGATGGGGGTGGAATGGTGTGATGAGAAAAGAGGAAAATGCATGTGCATGCAAGTATAAAATGAAAAGGAAAGTAGTGGTGTGGGGTAGAAATCCTACATGTTTCCTTAGTCATGATGCTTTGAGATTGATGTTTGATGGGAAGAATGATACATATCCTTGGCCATTTAGCTAACATTGGTGTCGTCCAGCTAGGGGACGTTAAATCCAAGCGCTAGATGGGAGGCAACCCATCCTTGAAAAATTTTCTTGCTTATAGGATTACTTTATAGATTAGATAGTTTCATATGAGGTAGTGTGCTCTCTTACCTTGGTTGATGCATGTGATTCACCCTAGTTTGGAGGTGTTGCCTCTTAGTATATTGTTATTTCTTGGTTT
Organism: Prunella vulgaris; assembly: GCA_026898435.1. NCBI lineage: Eukaryota > Viridiplantae > Streptophyta > Magnoliopsida > Lamiales > Lamiaceae > Prunella > Prunella vulgaris. The sequence goes on along the minus strand of JAPKLY010001360.1, from coordinate 17,521 downwards.
AGTTGAGCTTATAGATGCATTGTTTGGTTCATTGATTTATTGCAAATCCTATTTTCATCACTCTTTGCCAAACTTTTAGGATCCTTGATCCGAAAAAGTTTGGGGGGGGTGTGTTCGTTCTTCAAATTTTGGATTTGCATGATAATTGATGTGATTTGTGAGCTCTAGAAAGGTGTGATGAGGAGATTTCTCTTCCTACTTCGCCAAGAAGGACATTTTCGTGTAAGTGGCAAGTCGCTCTACTATTCTTAATCCCAACTCAAGGTATGTCTTTACACTTCTCTCCCTATTTGCTTTCATTTCTTAGGTTTAGTTTGCTTGATTGTAGATTGCTATTTTGAGCTTAATTGTGATTCTTGTGGTATTTTGTGCTTTGATTGAGTGCATTGCATGATCTTTTCTTCACTCTTTACCAAACTTTTTAGACCCTTGGTCCAAAAAAGTTTGGGGGGTGTGTTCGTTTCGTAAATCTCATTGCAATGCTATGCTTTTGATGATTTTTAGTGCTTTCTTATGTCTTGTGACCATATGCTTATCATGTGCCTTGTTTTTGCTTGTTTGATTGATTGCCATATTGTTGCTAGTTGAGAGTAGTGTGGCATGAGATATGTTTATGATTGTATAGATGTGTTGATAGTTCATGTTAGATGTAGTGGATTTATTTCTTGATTCATGTCTTGTCTAGTTTGCTATGGATTCTATGATTCTTGAGACTTTGATGATTTGAGCATTTTGATATGATATGAGTCTTGATCAACCTATACCCGTGAGTTTTGAGCTTTTGATGCCCGTTTCAATCTTGAACGGATGATATTCTTTGATGTGAGTTCCACACATGTGCATTATACTCTAGAACTTGGCTTTGGTCTTATTTGAGCCTACATTAGATGAAGAGTTCACATGATATGATTTGAGGCATTTCTTTGATCTATATTGAGTCACTTTGTCATATGAGCCTACCAATGATATTATTATCCATTGCTCACCATTTTCTGCATATAGACCTTTCCTTTGGCTAACCACACTTTAAGCCATTTTCCTTCCTTTATGGAACTCTCTTGTCCCTATGATTAGTAGAGTGGAAAGAAGGAAGGAAGATTGGTGATTTGATGAAGAACATGGAGGCTAAAGTGGAAAGAAATTCAAGTTTGAATGGATTGATGTGCACAGAAAAAGAAGGTTCAAAGGCAAGTGCTAGCAAATCATGAAAAATGTTGATTTTTTACAAAATTATGGTCAAGTTTGACTTTAGTGTTGTGAGTATGATCACAACTTGCCAAAAAGGGAAGAATGATCTTTGAAAGTGTGATTTTGAAGAGCATGAAGAGTATTTGCAACATTGCATGAAGATATGATTTCTACTTTGATTCCTTCTATGCTTTACTAATCGTACTTAGTCACATTTATACATATGTTCCTTCCCTACCAAAGAGCCAACACTACAACCTTATGAAAGTCCTCATTGATTTGTGAATGATTTGTTATATCAAGTGGTGGAGAATGTAGACTTGAGCCAAGCTTATGGTAGTATGTGTATGTGGTGTGATGATTGAGTGAACTTATACACTTGAGGGTTGAACTAAACACTTATCTTGTGAGGATCTTGACTCATTGATTTGATATCTTGCTTATTGATTCGTTGTTGATGGTTGATTAGATGAGATTGCATTCTTGACTTGCTTGATATTGAGTGATACTTTCATGGCATTTGACTTGTGCTCGATGCTTCATTGATACAATTATTCCCCTATCTTATCGCTTTGTTGCTCGAGGACGAGCAACAATCTAGTTTGGGGGTGTGATTAGGGTCATAATTGCATCTTTTTGCATTCATTTCTATATGGTTTTGATGTGCTTATATTCATATTTGACCCTAAAATGCTATACTTTGTGCATTTAACCCTTTTTGGCTAGAAAATTATATTTTGTAGTGAAAACGAGCAAAACCGGGGAAAGACGAGCAAATTCGTAAAAATCCAGAATTATTGAGTTTACCAAAATGGTGTAAATGATATACCATGTTGAAGAGCTCTAAGAGAGGGTCCCAACGCAAAAAGAATCGAGTCAATTGGAGTTCTAGAGCTCAAGATATGAAGAAAACAAGTTTGCTCGAAAATCGGAAAAGTTACTCGTGCGTAACCAGTAGTGCGATCGTGCGACCAGCAACTAGGGATCGTGCGAGGATCCTCTGGTTCGTTCGACGAAGGCAAGCATGAGCAGCCGCACGATCTTACTCGTACGTAACTCTGAATTTTTACCAAATCAGGGGCAGTTTCGTCTTTTCACGTGTTTCATGAAGGACACTTTGTACTAAACATTGTGGGCACTATAAATACCTCAAAGATCATATTTCCAAGGGTATTCCATCATAATTCATTAGTTAGATCATTAGATTAGTTTAGAGAGAGGTTAGAGGTAGTTTCCAAGTTAGGTTAGTGTTGATTTCATACTTCTCTCTACAATTACTTTTGATCCATCCATTGGATCTTTAATCCGTTTGTTCCATTAGATTAGTCTTGTTATTAGCTACAATTCTACGTTTCATTTTATGATTTTGAGCTTTGGATCAAGACTTGGCATTTTGAAGATTTGATGATTGTATTTCAATTCTCCAACAATTGGTAAGATTTCTTGTATTTCATTTCATATTAGTGTTAATCATGCTTATCTATAGTTTAATTGTTGATTTCCAATTCCAATTAGCCATGGGCTAATATCCTTGTTGCATGGTTGTATGAATATTATGGTGAATTTAGTCTCTTGTTAATCATATGCAATAATTAGTGATCTTGTTGAATTAGTTCTCTTATTAATGACTTGTATGAATGCATTGAATGTTTAATTGGAATGTATGGCTTATATGGTTCACAATGAAATGAGAATTGAGTTATAAGAACTTTATGCATACCAAGTGTTTGATATTTGGCTTGTATGACCAATGAGAATTGCATATTAGCCTAAATCTCTTAATTGGAGTGTTGGAAGTTGTAGAGAGATCTAGACATCCAATAGAGCCCTTACCTTGTGTTGTAGAGAGATCTAGACACTAGTTGGCTTGACTAAGACACCAAGAGAACTTTTGCATGCTAGGATGAATAGGACACTAGAGGAACCATAGTAGGATTATTTCCATGCACACACACCATACATTTGCTCACTTCCTTGAGGTGATAGCTAGATTTACTTTGCTTTGTTGAAGTAGATAGAAACCATGATCCTTTTTTGCTTTCCTAGCTATTAGCCTTTTGTAGACATTCAATGCTTGCTTTATATCGCATCGTTTCCCTGTGTTCGATATTTAACTTGGTTAACTTACAACGACCACGTACACTTACGTGGAAATCATACACGATTTTGGCAAACAAGTTTTGAGAAGAAGAGGGACAGTCTTCTTGGTTTTTATCAAACTCTGAAAGTAGTGCTCTAATACTCTCCTTGTCAAACTTTTTCTTTCTATATTTTCTGATTTTCTTTTCTTCATCTGTATACTTCTCAGCTTTGGGGTATGGACAATCCTTGATGTAATGTTCTGGTTTTCTGCAGTTATAACACAGATAAGTTTAGTTAGGTGCTGTAGATTTCTCCTTACCATCCTCCTTTGGTGTGATTTGCTTCTTCTTAGTCCATTTGCCAAATTTCTTGAGCTGCTTTATGAAAAGAGCCAAGTCTTCATCATCAGAATCTGTAGTTGCAAGGTTGTCAGCTACTAGAGCTCTAACCTTACTGCTGTCAAGTTCTTTTTTTCTACTTATGTCAAATTCATAAGCCTTTAGGTCTGAGAAGAGTTCAAAGGTGGATATCTTAGATAAATCCTTTGATTCTCTCATAGCAATGACCTTAATGTCCCATTCAGAAGGTAAGCCTCTGAGAACTTTCATGTTCATTTCTCTTTGTGAGTAATCTTTACCAAGTGAGTCCATCTCATTGAGAATCTCAATGAATCTTGACTCAAAATTTTTAAGAGGTTCACTAGATTTCATCTTGAAGTTCTCAAACTTTTGAACTGCTATCATGAGTTTATTTTCCTTGATTTGTTCAGTTCTTTCACAAATCATTTCCAACTTTTCCCATATATCTTTTGCAGTTTTACAGTTTTTGATCTTGCTACACACAATTTTATCCAGTGAGTGATAAATAGTGTTCTTTGCAACATTGTCAAGATTGGACCTTCTCTTGTCATCCTCTGTTCATATCCTTCTAGGTTTGGGGATGATCTGAGCTAGTCCAGCTGTCTGATCAGCTGTAGTATTGACCTTCACAATAGGTATGGGGCCATCTTCTATGATAGACAACATTTCATCATTGATTGCAGACAAGTGTGCTTGCATTCTAATCTTCCATTCATCATAGTCTTCAGCAGAGAACATAGGAACCTTGGATTTCACCATCTTGGGAGCCATGCAAGTATGTAGGTGTATTTTTCAAAAACAAAATGGATCTAGCTAGGTACTGATCAATGCAGTGGCAAGCCAACTGCTCTGATACCAATTGTTGGTCCCTTAAGTGATCAAGGTCTAGAGGGGGGGTGAATAGACCTTGAGTCCACAAACAAATTTTTGAACTTTTCAAAAGAGGGAATTCTAGAACCTTACAGTAGCCTCTAAAAGTTCAAAAATAGTAAGTCTACAAGAGGTTTTAAAATGGACGACAAAGAATACAACTGTAGACTAGAGAAGTCTACAGCTGCAGAGTTGTAAAACTTGCAAATGAAATAAACAACTTGTATACAAGAAATCAGATGGATTCTCACACTTGAAAGTGTATTGAGAATACTCTAATGTGCAGCGGAAAATATGTGAGTGTTAATGAAAAACAATTTAAGCAAATTTAACAGCTGAGTGACTTAGACAAGTCTACAGCTGTTGAGTCAGTTTCTTAGTGAGAAACGCAAAGTTTTTATGCACTAGATTTTAAAAGAATGATGAATGTAACAAATAAGTAAATATTCAATACATAAATATAAATGACAGAAAGTAAATAGACAGTATTTATAGTGGTTCAGTGTCTATGAAAAAGACAACCTACATCAACAGTTACACCACTTAGGTGCCAAATTCACTAAGAACAGATCACAAAGATCAATATAAGTAGTTCCCCCTTAGAACTAGGTTCACTTAGATTCCTATTCTAACAAGAGATTAACTACCCTATTCACTCAGAATACAACTCACAAAGAGTTAAAAACCTCACACAGAGATATCTACACTTAGTAGAAATAGTAAAACAAGTGAGGGAACAACAACAAAGAGGTGATTCTTTCTAAGAAAATCCTAACTAACTATCCTATGAATCACAAAGAAGAATAAAATCTCTCTCTTAGAAATTGTTGGCTATAGATTTTGCTCAAGTTGAATGCTTGTATGCGCAGGTTGTTGTGGTTGCTTCCTATGAGAACTTCCTCTATTTATAAATTGAGTGGTGTGACTTATCCGTGGGAAAATTCAAATTTAAATTCCATATAAGGCTCCTCTCTCTCCATAGGCATGTGTGAAGTGATCATCATCCTTCACACAGGATAGTACTAGATGTACTATTGTCCTTTTCTCAGAATTCTGGTTGTCTTCAAACTATTATTTATTATCCTCCAGAATTTGAAATAAACTCCTCTTAAGTACTCTTTAGTGAGTGCATGAAAGCTACACTAATTGAGCTTAAGGGTCTTTATAATCTTCAATTAATCTTGGACTTGTACTCTTCCTTCAAAGGGTCACCTTAGCTGTAGGGTCTTCAACCTTCACTATGCCAGAAAAGGGCTACGACAACGGGGATTCCCCGTTGTCGTAGGTGTTTTTCCACCGTTGTGGATCGACTCGTTGTGGTAGGTCCAGACTTTTGACAACGGGTTTCTCACCGTTGTCTTAGGTATTTATGACAACGGTGAATACCCGTTGTCTTTACTCTTTATTAACCGTTGTCTTAAGCATATGACAACAGATAACTACCGTTATGTTTACCTTTTATACCCGTTGTCTTAAGTATTTACGACAACGGGGTTTAACAGTAGTTATAGATTTTTAAAACCGTTGTGGTAAATACCTACAACAACGCGTTTTGTCCGTAATGTTTACTTGTTATACCCGTTGTCTTAAGTATTTACGACAACGGTGTATCACCGTTGTTATAGAGTTTTAAAACCGTTGTGGTAAATACCTACGACGATAGGGATTCTCCATAATTTTTACTTTTAATACCCGTTGTCTTAAGTAATTACGACAACGGTGTATAACTGTTGTTATAGAGTTTTAAAACCGTTGTGGTAAATACCTACGACAACGCATTTTAACCGTAATTTTTACTTTTTATACCCGTTGTCTTAAATATTTACAACAACGGTGTATACCCATTGTCTTAAATATAATCCGTTGTCAAAACTATATTTTACTCTTTTTTTATTTCTGTTGTCGTAGCTTATTAATATTATATATAGATATTTTTCATTCCATAAATTAAGAACCAATAGAAATGTAATCATCATAAAATATCTCCACAATTCAAAAACCACATTAATTCATATATAGTTTTCGAACCACAATCGATAAATCTTCGAATATTAATAACATGTTCCTAATCTTCCAACTTCAACTTCAAATCTTCCAACTTCAACATGTTCAAAATAATAAAAAAGCAATCGACCAACTTCGACTTATGACCACTTCTAGTAAATTAGTTGTCCATGTATTCAGAACAGGGGTAGCCCATTCCTCCCGCACATCATCAATTTCTTTTCTAGAGTAGTTCTTCTGTGGAAACTGTTAAAATACAAAAAATAAAATGAGCAAAGCTAAAATAAATGTCTAAGATATATCTTTCTATAGCTAGGCAGACAAGAAAATGCAGAATCATGGATTGAACAGATTTTTAAATGTTCTCTTGTAAGACCAATCATACAAAAATCTAAAACTATCAGCTCTTTCATAGAAACCACTTGTGACGTATATAAACATATACCACATAACTCAATAATTAGACAAATTCTAAAGACCAAAACATAATAATATCATCAACATAAACTATTCTTACCACTAATTGCAGCGAATCCGCTTCCACAACTCCATCAAACTCAATTATATCTTTCATGTAACGTAGCACAAAGTAACCACATTGCTCCCCGTCGGGCTGCTTAGGTGCCTAGGTTAGTAAAAAATTCGTTAAACATATTTTGATCATAATTATGAGAATACGAAATACATATAATTTTACATACCTTGATTATATTCCATGGATTATTTTTCTTTGTTCTCTTACTTGCAACACCCGCATTAAAGATTATTAAGGCCCTATAACAATAGATTAACGAGAGATATCTTAGAATTCACACTAAAATTATCATTTCATAAAAAATTCACAGTTAGCTTATGAATTAATATTAAAAATAATAAACTTACATGTCCACAACTTTTTTCCATTCCTGGTCAATGGTTCGATATAGTGGATCGATGAAGCAAACTTCTTCTTTGTGTGGGTTAGTAATCGTAAGAACCCAATGAGCACTGTGTACAGAAATATAATAAATTTGTTTATATGAGTGACATATTTTACTAGAAAGCATATTAAAAATTATTTTATAAAATCGTACTCACCTAGTAAGATTGCATGGCACCAGAACCAGTTGATCGCAAGTTGTACGAGCCAATATTTTTGCAAGTTCCTTTGACCTATTCTCATTGTAGTCATCTACAACCGCTTTGTCCTTGCTATGTGATGCTGATGAAGTCCATGGATTCACAAATACAGATTTGTCCTTCTTATTTAGAGATGTCATACGATTGTATAGATGCCTACAATAAAAAAGATAACACATTAAATTATAAATAAAAATAACTTGTACATTTAACTTACAAAATTACTGAAATATGATTACCAGATATATGTAGCAACACAAGTGGCTGAGATGGGCTCCAACCGAGCAAATGGATCAACATCTTCAAAATGAACATACAATTGGCATTTCTCGCCAAAGACATCAACATCCAACGGAATTTGTATGGTTTCTTTGGCACGTTTTGAAAAACAGTAGACAACCCATAACAATATTGGCATACTATCCTTTTTCAATCCAGGCTTCTGAACTTCAACATTTTTCTTCTTTTTCTCAGACTTCTAAAAATTGTAATACAATATAATTCAACAAACACAAGTTGTTCAGCTATAATATAGAGAATTCATCAAGCCTAACTCATCAACAGTGCAGAAAATATAATAAGGTGCTCCTTCAGCTTCATTAGTATTAACAGCCAACTTCAAATGAAAGTAACTAATATAAATCTTACCCGCAATTTGACCAAGTGCTTTGGCCAAGCCACATGTGAACCTATTGCATCTCCAACGTTCTCAAACTCTCTTGTGGGAATTGGTAATTGAACATCCTCATCAATTGCATGATCAATGGATACACGCACAGAGTTATCAGGACATTGTACACCATGCATTACGTCTTTGGGTCTATTCTCTCGTATAAATGTCCCATATGCCACTGCAGCATCTACCCTTGATGACAAACTCAACGCTACAACTTTACCCTAAACAAAATGTTCAAATTTGTAGAGGAACATGAATTTCAGGGCAGTTATAACTTATAACAAGTGTTGGTACAAAGTCATCACATATTAATAATATTATCTACATAAAATTATTAAATGTTTAATCCATACCTTCATGTCCTCATCATCACCAATATGAATAACCAAATCATCTTCCGGTGAGATACTCTTTTGATCACCACATACAAAGTCATCATTTTCAGTCGGATGACTGGCTTTCACTGAACAACTTCCTTTCTCTTCAGTGGTCTTGCTGCCTGTCTTCAAATCCATGACGACTGCTTCCAATATTTCCAAACGTGCCCGTGTATCCTGTAATAAGCTATTACTATTTCTAGATTTTTTAGGAATGTTAAAGAACGAGGATGGAGTGACTAAAGCTCCCATTCCTCTCACACGTCCACCATGATCAGTTGAATCCAGTGCTGAAGAAAGTATGTCTTGTGATGATTCTTGTACACCTATCTTCTTCTGATCTATGAATTCATTCTGTAAAAAAATTAAATCAACATCTCCAAACACATGAAAAATTAAAATATTACTTACTATTTTTGCCACTGTTTTTTTGCCACTGTTTCAACTAGTTCTTCTCCTTCGAACACTCTATTTTTGCTTCTACGTCCATGTACCCATAGAGTTGCTCTGTCGATATCAGCGTCACCAGACAATATCGAACTCTGTAATGAAACATATTGAAGAAGAATAAGTCAAAATTCTGATTATTTCATGGTATTCAAAGTAATTACAATTCTTACATGTTCCACAGCATAATTTGCATAGCCTTTTCGAGATAGACGATGTGGATATTTTATACTTTTGCGCAAACTCTTGTGGGCTGAACTAGTTTCCTATAAAAAAAAAAGTAATTAAAAACTTAATTAATAGATATCTATCCTTTTGAAACTGAATTTTATACGAAAATATTTATAAATAATTTTACCTTGAAATCTTCTGTTAAACGACTTATAACAAAAGCACTCCAGTCAGCTTCAGTAATGTTAGTCTTTGGAGGTGGTGTATTCAAATCTGGGCTGCCCATTCTTCTGATAACAAAGTATTTAGTAAGTGTTGACTTGAAGCCACGCCACTTGTCATTGGCTGATATCAAACATCCTTTCTTATACTCCGGAACCACATTAAATGATAACTATAGAAAATAAATATTTAAGAGACCAAATAACTCACAAATTGTTGCAATAAATAAAAAACAGCAATATATACTAATTACTTACGTTGACTGATTCCCATATTTGCTCTTTGATATCATTTGGAACTTGCTTCCAATCATTATACGTGATACGAACTAACTCCCGTACAAGTACACCAATGTAGCTCTGCATCTCAGTGTTATTAGGCCCAAACGATTGTCCTAATTTGTTGAACTCAACATCTTTTTTCACTCCTTTTGCCCGTAGCATATAAAGATTGTGCATTACAGTTTTGCCTCTCCGATTTACAGGTCTCGATGCTACTTTTTCATTCCCATCATTATCAAATTTTGAGCCCTCAGTTTTTTATGCTACTTGCTCATCTCCCAATTCAACAACTTCATCATTTATCTCTTTTCTTTTTTTCCTAGGAGTGCTCTCTCTCACCGCTTTATTAGTATCCGGCCTCAATTTTCTACGTCCCATTGTTCCTCCAAGCCTGTTCAACATAAATAAAATTTTATATTAGATTGTTTTTAATGGATAGTGTACCTTGTAAAGCAGCAATACAAAATGTATAAATTAATGCATCTATAAAGATTTCGGAGATGTATCTCCAGGCAAGCACTTCCTTGGTGTGCCAACTCTTTATTGAGGAACATTCTTCTAAATCTTGGTATAGGTGGAAAGTACCACACTACCTTCGCTGGGACCCTATCAATTATCTTAGAATCCTTACCCACCTTCCACCTTGATGCCCGACAAGTACGACAACTTAGATCTTTCTTGAACTCCTTCCAATAAAGGAGACAGTCGTTGGGGCATGCATCGATTTTCTCATATTCCATTCCTAATGTTGCCAAACTCCTCTTTGCTTCATACATGGTGGAAGGCAACTCATTGTTATCTGGGAGCATATCCTTAACTAACACAAGTAGGTCAGCCATACTCCTTTCACTCCAGCTATATTTCGCCTCCAAATTATAGAGTTTCACAATAGCTGATAATTTTGTGAATTTGGTGCATCCAGGGTATAAAGGTTTCTCCGCTTCCTCAAGTAACTCTATGAATTTATCTGGACTTTTTGAATCTTCGTACGCCGCATGCACCATATCATCTAAGGGTTCCCATGGGAAATTACTACCCAAGTCTTGCTCTTCTTCGTCATTATCATGCATTGAAGACATATTTTTACGTCTCTCACCATGAAAAATCCATGTACGATATGTTTTATCCATACCGTCACGAATCAAGTGTGCTCTTATGTGGTCTACAGAAGTCTTCTTGAAATTTCCACATTTCACACAAGGGCATGGTATTAGATTCGGATCAGCAACATTTTTTTTTGCAAATTCCAGGAATGCTTCTACTCCAAACTCATACTCTTGTGATAACCTGTCCTTCCAAACCCATTCTTTATCCATTTTTTGAAATCTCCTTATTTTGAAGCTAGACCATACCCAATAAGTTCATTTTAGTATTAGGTATTGAATATTAATTTACCTATATTATTCACATGAACCAAATAGTACCTAAATAGTACAAGGGGAATGTAAATAAAACACAAGGCCTGCTGTTTCCATCATGTGATTGTTTGTGGGTGTAAGTACTTTTAACATATTCAAAAGCATGAAATGTATGCTATTATTCCTCACAGAAAATGATATAATATATTTTTATTCAAATTGTCATAAATACGGCTTCTAGGCTTCTCTTTGGAAATATTTAAAGAATAAGGAATAAACAAAAAGTAAAGTTTCAGTAAGCTACACACTATAATGTCCACCCAAAATTAACTAGGATGTATATATAAATGATAATGAGTGATTCACTAATTATTTCACAGAAGTAAGAAGCATCATCTTTTTTTTAATATAAAGGAGGCTGAATAATATCTTTAATGCCAATATTATTATAAACTGCAGAAAAGTGTTTGAAAGGAAGCCATATAACACTCTTATCTGATTCAAAAACCTCTCTCATCTCTGCTAAACAATGAGTGTGACAGGAAAAAACACTATTCTAATATGAATATTGCCTAGCAGAAAGCTAATAAACCAATACAAACAAGTCTACGATTTAATAAGAAAAGGAGCAGCAACAGCTACAGCCCAAAGCACCAAAAATAGATAGGGACACAGCCCAAAGCACAAAAAATAGATAGGGACACAGCCCAAAGCATCAAATAACAAGCAGAGGAAATGGAGGTACCTGAAATAGAGGAGCCACGCAAAGGAGCCACCTATTCTACTTCATCATGATCTATGCCAACTATTCTTTTCTTGGGGTCTTTCACTACAAGAAAAATGATCAATAATGGAGTGACAACTTTCTATCAATGTAAACATAATTATCAAACATGAATTCGTAAACATTAATGAGGAAGAAGAAGAATTGAAGAAATGGAGTGAGAAATGCAGAGAAATAGGGGGAGGGATAGTGGAAAAATTTCTTGCATGTCAGCATTTGCAGCAGGTCAAGCTGCAGCCTTCAAGATGTTCGAGACTATAAACAGGAAGCCTGAAATCGATTCCTATGATACTAGTGGCAAGATATTAGAAGACATTAGTGGAGACATAGAACTCAGAGATGTCCATTTCAGCTATCCAGCTAGGCCGGATGAGCAGATATTCAGAGGGTTTTCTCTTTTCATCCCAAGCTGCACAACAGCAGCTTTGGTTGGGCAGAGCGGTAGTGGCAAATCCACTGTCATAAGTTTGATTGAGAGGTTTTATGACCCACATGATGGTGAAGTTTTGATTGATGGAATCAATCTTAGAGAGTTCCAGCTGAAGTGGATCAGGTCCAAAATTGGTCTTGTTAGCCAAGAACCTGTGCTTTTCTCTGGTAGCATTAAGGATAACATTGCATATGGTAAGGATGGTGCAACTACTGAGGAAATTAGAGTGGCGGCTGAACAAGCCAATGCTGCCAAATTCATTGATAAACTGCCCCAGGTCAGCTCGAATTTACTAGCTGCTTCTGAATTCTTTTCTTGTTAGTGTACTTAATGCCAAATTTTATGCAGGGACTTGATACAACAGTTGGTGAACATGGAACCCAACTTTCTGGAGGACAGAAACAGAGAGTTGCTATTGCCAGAGCTATTCTAAAGAACCCAAAAATATTACTTTTAGATGAGGCGACAAGTGCGTTTGATGCAGAATATGAGAGGGTTGTGCAAGAGGCATTGGACAGGATTATGGTAAACAGAACAACTGTGATAGTTGCACATCTATTTGCAAAATAATTAACAATATTTGCTATCATAATTACATTATGGGAATTACATTATTTTTTGTTTAGATATGGGAATTATTACTCCTGTAAATGAACAGTGGCTGCTGTAGTGTTTTTGTTCAAGAGATGACAAAAAAACAGCATTAGGACTTTCATAATGGTGATGGGCAGGAACTGAAAACTTCTGAGCTTGTGATGGAAAATATATTACTAATATTGTTGTTTGTTGTATCTTGGATTGTGTGTTTATCTTATAGAAAGAAAGGTAACAGAAGAATTTTGGTTATGAAGAATTAATCAAAAGTAAAGAGCTGTGTAAAATTGCTTCCAAAATAACAAGATATCTAAGTAGTTTGAAGCAATAGACTACCTACTTCAAAGTGTTCATTTCTATATATCAACTGTGTTTAGGGGCAAGGACTAGCAGAATCTTAAATGTCTAATTTCTATGAAGTAAAAAAAATTAACGTTAAAGAGCCAACCCAACTTAAGAACACTGCAGAGCCACTTATCACATAATACATCAAGTCTCAAGTAACAACTTTGAGTTCATTCTATCACAAATATAGCTCATAAATCCACAACTTATAGGAGCAGACACAGCAGAGTTTAGCAACCAAAATACCTGAACATAAACGTCCTGTTATTGCACCTAGGAAAACATGAACCTTCACTCTCCCTGCAAATCAACCAAAAATGTCAACTAAAAAAACAGAGCATTGAATTACAAAGGACAATGTCTGCTTGCAGAAATGGCTTGGGAAAATTTCTGAAACATGAGCCTGCATTTTAAAGATCTGAGAATAGGCATCAATCTCCTTCTCAAACATGGCCTACATACACATTTGACCAGAAGAATTAAAATAAATATTTTCAAAATAATTTTTACAACAGGTCCCTGGAGTCAAAGATCAAATATTTGGAGAAACAGAGGCTAGATAATATTGTGCAGTTTCCAGAAATTGGTTGTGTGATTATGAGGAAGAAACGAAGCCAGAGAAAGAGAAAAAGGGAGTCTACTGATCATAATCACAAACCACAACAAGAAGCAGCAGAAAATCACAAAACAGACGCAGAAAATCACAAAACAGACGCAGAAAATCACAAAATCGCAAGAACGGTGTAGAAGAGACGCAGCGTACCTTTCTCTGGCCCATCACTAAAAACACTTCTTGAATTCCGAAAATCGAACAGAAGTGACTGAGGATGCTTCTGCAAACTATCCAAGGATTCAAATGAATAGGGTTTAAATTAGGTGTAGATATAAAAATTTAGGGCAAAGTTTATTTACCTGGGGAGAAAGTGCTGTTCACAAAGACGATTCACGGTGGCACTGGACTTTGGTTCTGTAGCTAGGGCACGACGCAAAGAGTAGAGGTGCCGGATGATTCACGGTGGCGCGCAGGTGGAGATTCTATAGGTAGGGCAGGTAGGGCACGACGTGAATGGTAGAGCTGCTGTCGGTGGCCGGACGATTCACGGTGGCCGGACGATTCACGGAGGAGGGACGATTCAAGTCGTCTAGGGCACGATGCGATTCAGGTCGGCTATAGGAGAAAGAGAAGGAAACGCGAATTTTTTCTAAGTGCCTATATTTATACCCTCTATTAATTTATTAAAAAATATAAAAAAAAAACTACGACAACGGGTAAAGACAACGGGGGATTAAACCCGTTGTCTTTCAGCATTTTTTTAATTTTATCACAACGGGTACATATAAGACTACGGGATTTTAATTTACGACAACGGGTAGAACTAATACCCGTTGTCTTTTCTCCGTTGTCGTAGGCTAATTTTGGCATAGTGCTTGCAGCTGCAGAGTCCTGAAAATACAAAACTGGGTGTAGAGAAACATTACAGCTGTAGGGTCATGTCTGGCTGTAGAGTGATCAAGTATACAGCTGCAGACTTCTCTTACAACTATAACTTTCAATAACCAATTTCCTTCAATCACGTATTAGATTAATTCAATCATTTAAACATATGTTTTGCACACATCAAAATCTATACCAAGGTACTTAACAGTTTCAAATACAGGGAAATAGTAATCCTTCACGTATAGAAGATCCGCCGTCTTTCTTTCTACACATGATAATTTGAATCATTGAGATTCACCATTTTACGAGTATTGGTCTCCATATTCACCACAAGGCAATGAGCAGAGACCGTGCTTTGATACCACTTTGTTGTAATAAACACACGAATAATCAAGCAACAAATTAAAGTATTCGTCAACGCAGTGGAATGATCAATTATCCCTCTCTTGTGTGATTCTAGTAGGAAAACAATACTAAGAATATAATACACAATAAAGCAAGCAATCACCAAGCACAACACAAGCGATTTTAACGTGGATCGTAGTCCGCCCAAAAACTTGACTATGAGTAAAATTCCTAGGTTTCAATCTACCCACAACAGATATTCAACTACAAGTGTATCAAGACAATCAATACTTGATAACTACAATGAGATTAGAAAGATCTCACCCAACAACACCAACTGGAGATTACTGTTCATAACTCTCGGAACCTCCAAACCTAATCTCCACTGTCTAGAATCAACTCCTATGTGTCCTGAATGTGCTGTCCAAATTACAGATCGATCCAACGATACGTTTGTGAGAAACAACCCTTTTACCTCAGCTGCGCAGAAGTGAATTGCCCAAAAAATGGACCTTCTGTTTGTGGCCTATTCCCATCAATATATACTTCTAAATATGATCTCCACCGTTCAAAATGTAGTTCCACAAGTTCCAATCATGGTGACAAAATTTCAACTCGATCCAACGGTTGAAACTCCGGATATTTCTTCAGCAATATTTCTGCCCTTGAAATTTTCCTCAAAAATGTAAATAGTAATATTTTCACACTTTTCTTATCTTCCCTCAATGTCTTTTTAGGGCTAAATAACACCAAGTATTGAGCCTACTTGGGCTTTACAATCTTGTTGGCCATTGGGCTCCTCTACATATTTGGAAACCCAATCCAACATTAATTTGGGTCATTTTTTTATAAGAACCTCTAACGACTAATGTCAGGGAAAATAAAATGTAAATTTGGGGCTGCCTATATTAATATATGTGGATTCTCTCTCGTAGAAACCCTCACATTCCTTGAAGCCTCACTTAGCCATCCGCTGTGGTCTCAATGATAGGTAAAGATTGTAAATTTTTATTTTTTAGGAAAATCCATCAATGGAAACAAATGACATTCCCCTCTGCAAATGAAGAAAATGAAGGTAAAAAAGCATTAAGAAGAGAATGCAAAGCTTAGGAAATGAAGAAATGTCTACTTGTTATTGCTTATAGATTCTTGGCTCCCTGTTATAATATCATGGCTAATGTAATAAATTAGTTATTCTTTCTGAATGGAATGAATGTAGGAGTTGCAATACGTAAAATACCACAATTTCTTTATATACTCCAAAAGGTAAATAAGTTAATATACTTGTATGCATTGCATAAACACAGTTTCATTATCCCTTAAACAAGCAAAATATCATCTTAACAAGTTCATGTATCTTAACCACAACACAAATTACCTAAATGTCTCCATCAAACAATTTCAAAGTTACCCAAAAATATCATTTTAAAAAAGACAGGGCCAAAGTGTTTTGTCCTAGCACAAATAACCAAAAGTTTCCGGTAAACAAGCAAACAACACCAAACTAACCAATTTCATTGTTTATCACATTTCTTCTTCTTGGATGTTTGATCCATTGATGCTTGTAAGTTTGTCATAGTCACATACTTTCTTCCCTCAACTCTTATCGGTGGAACACCAGGTTATAGTGGTGGTGGTGGTGGTGGCATCATTCTTGAACTAGGAAAACTCTCATTAGGATGTAGAGTCATTGGAGTTGGTGCTCTGATGTTAACCCTTGGAAGTAGTCCAATCTGAGACAGATTATGAGTCTGTTGGGCAACTTGTCTAGGTGGCTTGAAAGAAGTAGATACATTGGTTGCTAGAAAATGAGAAGTAAAAAACTCCCCTGTAACATGTTGCTACAATTTGCAATAGCAAAATTCATAGAATTTGAGAATATACGTATAATAAACTTATTAATACAAAAGATTAAAATACTCACTGAAGTTTCACCAACTTGTGATTCTTAAGTCATGATAGGTAAAGATTAAAATACTCACTGAAGTTTCACTGAAGTGTCATTTCCTCCATTGGTGGATTTTCCTAAAAAACAGAGGAATGTCATCAGCTTTCATCAATTTGTCATCAGCTTTCCTAAAAAAAAATACATTTGGATTTTCCTAATAAAAAATACTCACTACATTTCCATCAATTTGTGATTCTTGAGTGAAGAGGGGAATGTCATTTGTTTCCATTGATGGATTTTCCTAAAAAATAAAAATATAGCCTTTGGATAACTAGTGAGGTACATTCCAACTAACTCCAAGTAATTCCTGTGCATTATTCATATTAAATTTTAAATTATAGGGTGCTGGCCTTAGAACACACTACGTGGAGATAATGTGAAAACATTACACACCAGGAAGTGTCTAGCAATTTGTATTCGTACACAAATTCATTTTCCTACAAGTATATAGGATCGTGTAGTTGTAAGCTGACCAAGTTATAA
>JAPKLY010001359.1:0-47891 GCA_026898435.1 Prunella vulgaris | reverse complement strand
AGATAAGCTGAGTGTCAGTAAAGTGCTCGGAAGCTCAGTAGAGATAACAAACCTACTGACTGCTCGTAAGCAAGTCAGTTGGACTACTATCTCATTGAGATAGAGTACGTGTGGAAAGTGAGCCCTTAGTTTCTACTCGTTTTAGTTTCTGAAAACGTTTTCTCTGAGTTTGTTTAGTAAACTAGTGGTTAAGGCGGAGTGTACAATATTAAGATTCAGGATGATTGATTCAGTCCTGAATATAAGAACAATGCAGAATGTTCAGTTTAGTATGATGACAGTTATGATCCTGAACAAGAATGTAAATCAGCACACAAGGGTCTTTTTAACGTGGTTCGGAGATAACCAACTCCTACGTCCACGGCCTGATTTAATAGGAAGCTATCCTCAAAACCCTGAGGATAGGTACTTGGGTTTTACGTTCCAAGGGACACGAATAGCTAACTTCCTCTCTTAGGAACTGACCCTTGGGCGATTTACAAGTCTCAGTCCTTCTAACCAACCAATCTCACACTGTGAGTGGTTTGGTATTCTTGGTTTCCAACTAGGATAGCTCTAGCAGTACAAAGCAATGCTAAATATTAGAGCTATCGATCTAAGCAAATACAGAGAGAATCTTACTACAACACTAGGGAAATTTAATTACAGAGTGTTTTTCAAAGTATGCTTTGAGTGCTTGGATTCTTGAGATCTTTCGCTTGGAAATTTCCCGTTAGCCTTGAATGGGTGCAAGGCTCTCCATATTTATAGGCAAGATTCAAAATTTTTATCATAATTTCTAAATATTTTTTCCATGAACAGATTACTCCCAGAAAATCCATAATTTCGAAATAAGGAGCATTTTTTCACACTTTCTTAGAAAATTCTTAACTTATTAAAGGAAACTCCAAAAATGCCCAAACTAGATTCAAATAAAAGCTAACTTGATCTATTTTCTAAAAAAATAAAGATAATCCAAAAATATATAACACACGAGTTCCGAATTCTGTAAGAAATCTGAGGTCAGTGCATGGAGTGTGTGGTTTGTGTGCATGCTTTCACTTATATTTTTTATACCATAACTACCATGAAACTAACATTTTAAAACCTTCAAAAATATCATGAAAGACTTAATTTATCATGCATTTGAACATTGAAAAGTAACAAAGTCCTAAGGTTTAATGGTATCTAAAAATGTGGAACAATAAACACACATAGCTCACATACATATGCAAGATAATTAACCAAATGTTTTGAGTTGGGGTTTTACAACCTTTGGAGCCTTTTTCTTGTTAATAAAAGTAGTTTTGTTTTTCTCTTGACCCTTAAGTTTGTAGGAATGGAGAACCCCTTGGAAGAATACTTTGTTTTTGAGCTAAAACAAGGCAATAGAGTAAATTAGGAAAAGATTGAGAGGATTCATGAATTTAAATAGAGAAAGGGAGATGTAGAGCTTATTTTTGCTTGGAGGTGGCTTCAAAACTTCAATCCAACACCTATGGGAGTTTGGAACTTGGGAATGAAAGCCTCCTATGGTTTGAAATGGGAGAAGAAAAATTTCATCTCCCTTTGAAAAGAAATCGCCGATAGTTTTTGCAAGGAGGGAGAGGGAGAATATTTCTTGTTCCTTTCTTGGGTTTCCTTTGCTAAATGTGTGCATAAGTGTCAAGATAACATATACATATAGAGTGGAATTCTGGGTTTTTGACCGAAATCGGAGTGTAGGAGAGGAGGAAAAGTCAAGAGTTGGTAACATTGGTTGAAAGATTAGAAAAGAAAGGGGACATGGTCCCTTAAATTGAGGAAAGACAATTGACCTTCAATTTCCTCCATTCCCATTAGCATGGTGTTGGTAATGATGGTATTTAGGAGGGAAATTTGAGTAATGTGAGTTCTAAATGTATTTTGGGACACGATATGTTTTTTGGTGTTGAAATCAGATATTTTTCGGTCGCGTTTTGGGCTCCAAAAATTAATATTTTGCTCGTTTTAGCATCCAAAAATTTATATCTTGTATTTATTAATCAAAGCTTGTATTTAACTTATTTTATTAATTAAGTCTTAATTAGGAATTGTAATTACTCGTAGGATCGAGGACTTTTGAAATTTAGGGTTTTCGGTTTGACATTTGGGACAAACGTCTAAATTTTTGTTTAATAATTCTTTTAAACTTAAACGCCCTGAAAAGCCTATTTAGGATCTTATTTTACTCATTCCATCAATTTATTTAAATCCGATTCGCAAGTACGGTGCTAGGATTGCTTCCGGTTCCGATTTTGGACCAACCGTTGAGTAGAAATCAATCTTTTAAAAACATAATGTCCTTAAAGAAATAAAAGATCATTAAGTTAAAATACATATACATATAACATAATATTTAATATAATATAAAATCCTAATTTGGTTCGGGGTATTACATCCTACCCTCCTTAACAAAAATTTCATCCTCGAAATTTGACTCGTCCTTTGACATTCGGTACTTCACGTAGAATTCATCTCCTCAAGAAATTTAATAGATCCTTAATTCTACAACCTTCAACCTTAAATTATTCGCACTCCTACATTACTCCTACTAGTCAAATCTAAATTTCCTCAAACACTCCTAAAACTTGTCATCCCATTCACTCTTTCTTCCTTTGTTAACATCTTAACAGATAACCTCTATTTCTTTCTTCAAAACTTCCAAATCATTGCAAAATCTCTTTTGTCATAACTACACTAGGCCCTCAATATATGAATTGTCCTTATTTCCTCAAATAAAATTCTTATTTCAGGGTAAGAGTAACAAAATAAAAGTTTGGATTTATAATCCACCTATTGCACCAAACATTACGTGGTGGTTTGATCCTTAGTCATTTAATCTATCCCATAAGACACGACACCCATTCATAAGTGCCAAAGTTCATTCCTCATCTATTCACATCTATCGTGTTGATTCTTAAAACACTTGGATATCTCCAAAAGAAGGTAACTAGGCTCATATCTTATTCCTACACCTTTTCTTATAGTTTACAATTCCCAATTTGTCTTTTATCCTATGTAGGTGAGGGTCGTTTTGTTTTTACCATCAAAATCTACTTCATATTCGCTGAACTTGGAATTCACCCTCGAACTTCACATAAGATTTCCTTAAACGAAAGACGGTTCCCTTTGTTCACTAAGCTAAGTACCTCATATCTCATGAAGAGCTCGTATAAACTCCTGTGCTTCTATCAAAACTTAATGACATCCAATCCACTAGGTCATCGTACTACATACCACAAAATATTCCTTGATTATTTAAGGCTTTGCACCCATGAACTTGTCTATGACTTCTCTCATCTCCTTATTCTCGAATAGACCTAGAATATCCATCCTTCATGTTGCTCTTAATCCTTTTTATACATTAACAAACTTGCCAAACATTGATGAAATACCCAATTGATAAAATCCTAAAGATTACTGGTAAGTCTATCATCCCAAGGATACTATTTGTAAGCTTACATTTCCCTTAAAGGAATTTGAATGTTATCTCTAAGATGCTACTCCATTCTTCCTTTGGTTGGGCTTAGAACGATTCCTAAACTGGTCGAGCAAGCACTAAATACTTTGTAGTGGATACTTATTCTTGATGGTTTGTTGATCCTTCTTAGGGTAAATTCATAACTTAGTTTAAAGGATAGATCTTTTCTTATGAGCAGAACTAGACACCTTCCCAGTTAATGCATTAACCCAAATGAATTTCCCATCTAACAACCTTTATTGCAGCTATAGCTTATTGATGATCGAGACTCTGTCTATTAGTCAAAAGTAATCCTTGATCAATTCTTAGGAAAAGGTTAGGGTTGTTGTTGGTCCCGAAACGAGTATAAATCAGTGTATAGGGGGGGAATACACTGATGTCAGATTTTCCCTTGGGTTTTGGCTTTTGTTTCTCAGTCCTTTGCCTGGCAGGTTCAGCAGGCGCTTTCTCCTTCTCTTTGCCCTTGTCCTGATGAGCAACACTAGGGCCCTTGTCATCAGTTTGGGCAGGGATAAACTTTTTTTGAGAGTTGCTTCCTGAAGCACCTCTCTTCTTCTTGCCCTTTGGGTCTTTTGAGGCATCATAGCCTAACTCAGCTTTAGCACCATCGGTCAGCTGAGAGAAACTTGTTAACTCATCAACCACTTGGGAAGATGTGTGTAACTTCTTCAGCTTTTCCTCAAGATGCCCATTTGCATTTTTCAGGGCCTCAATCTCAGTGGTGTATTGAAGCACCATCTTTTGATGAGCATTCTCTTTTGAGATCAGCTCAAGATTCCAAGCGGTTTGCTCAGCACAGAGGCGAGCTTGCCACTCAGTTTCGAACATCTCTCTCAGAGCAATTCGCTCAATCATCAGCTGTTCCTGAGCAAGGAACATATCAGTGTCACGAGCCTCAATCAGTGAGCTGATTAAACCATTTAGTCTTTCAACCGCCAGTGGAGTTTCATCATGCTTATTCCGAGCATGAAGCAACACTTCCTGGAGATTTACTAATCTTAGGGCTTCCTCAGTATTTCTCATTCTGAGAGACTCAGTTAACCGATCATTCTCCCCGCTAAGTTGTGCATTCACATCCACTGTGTTAATATGAGTCTCCTGCAGCCTTGAGAAATCAGCCATCAATTGCTCTAAAGCGAGCTGAAGGTCGAGATCTCTTGCTGAGTCTGAGCTAAGCTCAGGTGCGTGATCAGGAGAAGAGGCAAAAGAACATACCTCATCATCTGCCATCAGGCAGAGATCATCATACTCCTCATCGGTGAAGAGTTCAAGGGACCGGCGTCCAGGGCCATCTGAATCTGAGGAATCCTCAGCAACCATTGTTCTCCGATTTGATGCCCTGAGTTCTCTCTTGGATCTCCGATCTTCTCGCTCACGAGTGCTAAGCTCCGAACAATCATACTAATAATGTCCGGTCTTGTGGAAGTGGTAACACTGATCTACATCAAAAACACCCTTTTTGTCAGTGTACCTTTTATCAGATGACTCCCTCCGGCTCCATGATGATCTTTCAAGCTTGGAGTTGGATCTTCTGGGATCAGCATAATCTCTCCTCATGGAGCTTTTCTCATCTTTGTGCCGCTCAGGCTCCTCTCTCTCTCTCTCCAGGAATTAGATCCCCTCATCTCTTCTCTCCGGGGGCTTGATCTCCTGGGGCTGGAATACCTGCGGTCACGATTGTCAGTATAAAATTCAAATACCTGCCAAAACGAGAGTTCAGCTTCTTGAATCGTCATGCCATCAGGCTGTACTCCAGGGCTAGCTCATCCTTGTACATCTCTCTGAGTTATTTCGAGCCAGATCCAGCCTCAGGCTCAGGAGTAGCTTTAAGAGCCACGCTCTTTTCCTTCTCAGGTGTCTTCTCCTCACTCATATCCTCACTGACAGCACCTTTCTTCTTCCTCTTATCGAGGTCAAACTCCAGAGCCTTTAACTCTGAGAATAGGTGAGAGTAAGGGATGTTTGTGAGATCCTGAGTGTTCTTCAATAAGATCACTCCTGTGTCCCATCTTTCAGGGAGACAGTTCAGGATTTTTGATGACACCTCCCTCTTGGGAAAGTCCTTCCCAAGGGTTGTTAGCTCGTTCATCATCTTAATGAACCGAGCTTCCATCTGATCGATGGTCTCTCCTTCTTACATCTGAAAGGCCTCAAACTTCCTGATAGCAAGATCACGCTTGTTCTCCTAGATCTTCTCCGAGCCCTCACTCATCTCCTTCAGTGCATCCTAGATCTCCTTCGCAGTTGTCAGATGCATGAGCCTAACCGAGTTCTCGTAAGAAACGGTGTGGAGTATAATGTTCTTCGTAACATTATCCAGTCCGATTTGCTTAATATGATCAGATATAAGCGCGGACCTCTCCACTAGCTCATCTCCGGTAGCCGGAACAGGGACATTACCAGCTACGGGCTAGGTGGTCTGAAGATTCCTCATAAATCTGATAGGACCATGCTCAATCACCTGGGGCATCTGATCATGGATGGAGTAGGGATGTGCAAGGACCCTGAATTTCCAATAATCATAATTATCAATAGAGAATTCAGGAAGACTGCCTTCAAGGCGCTTAGAACCAGATGTCATGAATGCAAGTTTTTAGAAACAAGATCTGTTCAGTTGACCACCAAAAGTTTCTCCTCAGAAACTGTTGGTAAACAATGTCAGTGGTCTTTTGAACCACTACTCTGATACCACTTGTTGGTCCCGAAACGAGTATAAATCAGTGTATGGGGGAATATACTGATGTGAGATTTTTCTGATAGACTTAGTCAGGAAGCTCCTGATTTGTTCAGTAAACTGATGGTCCTCAGGGGCAACAGGGACGGACCAGTAATGAACCAAATAGGCTAAGTCAGAGTTGTGCTCTCAGAAGCTCAGTAGAGATAACAATCCTACTGACCGCTCGGAAGCTAGTCAGTTGGGCTACTATCTCAGTAAGCTCAGTTTAGTGCGGAATGTGAGCCCTTAAGTTTCTACTCGTTTTAGTTCCTGAAAACTTATCAGTTTGCTTAGTCAAAACGTGATTAAGGCTGGTGCACAGTTTTAAGGTCAGGATGACAAAGTCAGTCCTGATGGTTTTCCAAAATAATGCAAGTTTGCTTGAGTTTAGTATGATGACAATTATGATCCTGAGCAAATAGTAAATCAGCACACAGGGGACTTTTTAACGTGGTTCGGAGATAACTAACTCCTACGTCCACGACCTGATTGAACAGGAAGCTATCCTCAAGACCTTGAGGATAGGTACTTGGGTTTTATGTGCCAAGGGACACGAATAGCCAACTTCCTCTCTAAGGAACTGACCCCTGGGTGGTTTTACAAGTCCCAGTCCTTCCTACCAACCAACTCACAACCTGAGGGGTTTGGTATTCACGTTTTCCAACTATTATGAATTGATCCTTCAAACAAATCAGTTCTAAGGATAGGATCAATACTCTAAGCAAAATACAGAATAGATTCCTACTACAACACTAGGGAAATTTAAGGTTTCGGAGTGTTGCTTCAAATGAACTTTGAGTGCTTGGAATCTTGAGAGTTTTTTTTGGAAATTTCCCGTTAGCCTTGAATGGGAGCAAGGCCTTCTGTATTTATAGGGAGGTTTGAAATAGATCCGTTAGAAGAGATCCATTTCAAACCTTCTTATTTTAGGTAGGTGAAGAAGCTGGTTGTCCTTGTCTGACAGAGACCATACCTAGTATGGCAAAGTTTCTGATCCGCCGCCTGCACCTCTGAGAAGCATTAAATGTGCTCAGTCTCCATACATACGTGTCGCCTTCTAACTGGTCGCTTTATCAACGGCTAGTTTGTCGGCTTTGACTTTACTTAACCTCGTACATTTATAACTCTGAGTCCCTCGTTCTTTACTCAGTATAAATGTTTGTCTTATGTTGGAGACTCTGACATTTTTTTACTTCTTCAGACTTCCATTCGCACGTGTAACCTTTTGGGTCTCAGGACTTACAAGTATCAGGTTAACTGATACTAGGCCCAAGTCAGGACTTATGAACATCAGTAAGACATTCAGCCTGATCAAGGTTACTTGTTCCTCACTGATAGAGACTTCCCTGAGCATGCTTAGTCTACTCAGTTCTGTCAGGATCAGTGGTCTTCTTCAGGATGGCTTCTAGGCGTCTTTATGAGTCTTTCTAGGTTTTTCAGGTTCAGCTTCAGGTTGATCTTCATCAGGATGATCAAACCTTCAGGGTTGGGGATACTTCAGACTTCAGATTTCAAAGACGTCTCCATCAGTCTTCACTCCTCAGTACGTTACCCCTGAACTGAATACTTGTGAATAGAAAAATCTATTCTAACCTATCTATCCTGAGCCTATCATCCTGATTAACTATACTTAGGAAAATTCATCAAGGGGTTTTGGGATCTAATCAAAACACTTAAGATTTTCCCAACAGTTGTCTCTCGCGATCATCATTGGATTTAGTGATATCTTCCGAAGATAACAACTATATGTCCTTGATACTCTCTTTCCTATGTGATTTGCACCTTCGATGATGGAAGGGATACATAATCTGTCTAGACTGAGAGTTCTATGGAAATCAAAATGTCGATCTTCAAATATTTTGGAAAAGGGGTTTCCTGCCTAGTTAACACCTTGCCCTTAGTCTACTACCCAAGTCCTAAAGTCAACTCAAGACCCTAAATCGACTATCCTCACTTCTATGTGTCCTCGCACTACAAGAAAAATGATCTTTTACAACACCAGAAAGACAACGGTTTTGCTAAAAATTGTTGTCTAAAGTTAAAAATATGTTGCGTAAAGTATAACTGTTGTCTTTTATTGATGGAATATGATGTTAGACAACGGTTTTGGTGAAACGTTGTCAAATCTCAAAAAGCGGCATTGTAAAAAGGTACTTTACTACCACGGTTTTTGACCCGTTGTATATTCATGTTGTATATCTGTGTTTTTAAGAAAAATTCTTGAAGGACAACGACTATCAAACCGTTGTCTATACTACAAATGCGCTGTTGTTAAAGAGTATGTTACTACCAAGGATGAAAATATCGGTATCGACGGAAATATCGGTACCCTGAATTTATGGATATATCGGTGGAAATATCGATATCGAATATCGATATCGGTAAAAAATAGAAAATTCACGGAAATTTCATTAAAATGATGGAAATTTAACATGAAATTTTAGACAATATTATTACTAGTCTTAATACATTAATTGAACTTAAAATCTCAATAAAATGAGAATCTTACAACAAACATATCAAGAAAACATATGTAAGACATATAAAACGATACAACAATTATTCATAATTATTGAATATTACACAACTAATACCAAAATGATGTCCTATGAGCCTCAAATGTAAAAGAAGAAAAACCATCTTGGTCTAAGCAATAATGGTACCAAGTCATCAAATTAGAGAAATTCCCGAAATATATCGAAATTTCCCAAAATTTGTCGAAATTTTGACCGATAAATTACCGAAATTTCCACGATATTTCTCGATAATCTGCATATTTTGAATTACCCTGGACCGATATCAAAATTTCGCCGAAATTTCCCAAAATTTTACCGAAATTTTGCTAAAATTTTACCGAAATTTTACCGAAATTTTGGAAAAATAATCGTTCAAGTGAATTTCCATATCGGTACCCTCAAAATTCCTAAATTTTGCGAAATTTTAATCCTTGGTTACTACAACGGTTTTTGAATCGTTGTATATTTGTGTTGAATATCTTTGTTTTCAAGAAAAATAACTCAAAGACAATTGTAATCAAACCGTTGTTTATTCGCAAAATACGGCATTGTAAAAAAGTATGTTAATATGAGAATAAAACAGTTGTATATATACATTGTATATCAATGTTTTTTAGGAATAAATTATTGAAAGGCAACGAGTACGCAACCTTTGTATATCACTATAAAAACGGCGTTGTAAATTTTTTTTATTTTCATCAAGTGGTGTTGTATAAAACTATATACTATAATATATGGTGTATGACCGTTGAAGTAAACATATATTACTTGATGATTTTTATAATTAACACTTTTAAATAATTAAAACTAGCACTTTATATTATTTTGAAATGACACTTTTATAATTTAGAAATAGAATAACAAAAAAAGAAATTTAACACAATTCAATTACATTTTCTTATTATTTTCAAAAAAAATTATTTTCATGCAAATTTCTATAATTTTTATACTATATTTTGAATTATTTGAATGATTAGGCACCTACTAATTATTAGTGTGATTTGAACTATTTAATATTTTAAATTAAAATGATAATTTGATTCAATCTTTTGAATTAATAGAATTATTGGAATTAATGTTTATAATGATTTGAATTAATATTTAGAAATATATAATTACATATATATATATGATAATTTTACTAAAACTGAATATACAAGTATTACATAATTAAAATATATAATTTTAGATTAGTATAATTACATAATATAATAATATAATAAAATAAAATTATAACACTTAGTCAAAATAAAAAG
Organism: Prunella vulgaris; assembly: GCA_026898435.1. NCBI lineage: Eukaryota > Viridiplantae > Streptophyta > Magnoliopsida > Lamiales > Lamiaceae > Prunella > Prunella vulgaris. Next base: position 37,922 of record JAPKLY010001359.1, on the reverse strand, counting down.
TATATATCGTATATATATATATATATATATTTATAATGAAGTATTGAACATGAAATACCACTTCCCAAATGGCAAGACACTCATTCACATATTCGAGAGGTTACGGGTTCAAACCCCTCTCACGCAAAGAGAGGCTAATATTCATGCGGGTTGGACCCGGATCGGTTCAGCCCGCGGGTCTGACCCACGAAATTATTATATTTTATTTTACAAAGACAACGGCTCACAACCGTTGTCTATAGTCACAAATAAGGATATGAACATGCTACAACAACATATTTTATATGTATGGACAACAGTTAATAACCTTTGTAGTAACAAAGAAAAGACAACGGCTCACAACCGTTGACTATAGTCACAAATAAGGATATGCACATGCTTCAACAACGTATTTTATATGTATAGACAACAGTTAATAACCGTTGTAGTAACAATAAAAAGACAATGGTCCATTAACCGTTGTCTAAACTTGATACTTACTACAACACGAGCTTCTACAATGGTGTTTTTTATAGAAAGACAACGGGTTTCCACTGTTGTCGTATCCATTTTTTCTTGTAGTGTCGTATTCCATCCAAATATTTATTTCTTACTCTCCACGTCACCTTATGCTTTGATAATAAATCTATTCCCAAGATTATACCAAAATCATTCCGCTAAGAAGGTCAAGTTCGACTCCATTAAATTCATCCTTAATTCAATACTAACCTTTATCCTTACTGAACACATTGATGTAGCACCTACATTCGAACTTCCTTCGTATATACCTTATATCCCAAACTTCCTCAAATTCTTAGACACAAGGAGTAGGAGGCTACTCTTCTAAACAAACAACTTTACGTGGGAAAAGTGATCGTAAAAAAAATATTAAATCATAAATTAACTAAACTTTCAAAAAGACTAATCTACCCCAAGCTAATTATCACTTAATAAAATCCATAATTAATTAATCTTAATTCTAATTAATCCCAAATAATTTCTAACTTTACAAACTTAAGTAAGTAGTCCACAAAATACCTTTTCTTGCCCTAAAATTAAAATTGCACATAAAACACTTAATTGGATTCCTTTCCAAATATAATCCTCTAACTCTCGAACACCTTAATCTATAGCCCAAAAATAAATTATTCAAAACTTAAATTAAATTCTCAAATACTCAGTTTGACTTAAAACCTCAATTGATAACTTATGAGCTATAAAGTGAATTTATATAACTGATACCACTCTGTCACGCCCCAAATTTTCATACAGTTACTAGCAAGCGGAAGACTTAATTTATAAAAGAAAATAGATTTAGAAAAAAAACATTTTAGGGCGAGACTAAATTTTTCCTCTTGAAATAAAAGTCCTCCTTTGTTTCATTTAAAATGTTCTAGAGTTAAAACGTTAGGAAACTGATATTTATTAAACTCCAAACAATAATTAAGTACAAGCAAATAGATATGCCATTCTAAGAATTAAACGATAAATCAAATACTTAGATCATGCCACAACAATTGAGGACACTAACTTATCGATATGCAACTTAAATATATATTATAATTAAACATGTGATTTCTCAACAAATATAATTATTACACCCATAAACTTAACACATTTGACTACCATACAACATATTGGACGTCACTTAACCTTTATAAACACATAAAATTTTCATGGACAGCAGCAACTCATCAAAATCTCGAAATTCATGCAGTGGGTATATTTATTAAAACTGGATGTGCCACAACAAATTAGCCAGTTAACACATACATATTACAACCAAATAAATAAAACTTAATTCATTTTGTGAGCACACTTTAGCCACAATAACCAAAAGATTACAACATACAGAGGCATAAAATTATAACACATTTTAAATGTCACGTACCAATAAAATAATTATGACTACGTATCAATCACAAATATACCAAGTTAATGATCATACAATAACAAAACTTGACAAAGGAATAATATACTTGTTGTTGGTCCCTTAAAGTGGTCAAGGTCTAGAGCGGGGGTGAATAGACCTTGAGTCCAAAATCAGATTTTCAAACTTTTCAAAAAGGATGGATTCTAGAACCTTACAGTAGCCCTTTTTTTAAGTTTAGAATAACAGGTCTACAAGAGTTTTAGAAATTGGACCACAAAGGTTACAACTGTAGACTAGCAAGTCTGCAGCTTCAGAGTTCAAACATTTTGCAAAATAAACAAATCACTTGTAGATAAAATATCAGAGGAGTTCTCACAATTAGAATTGTATTGAGAATACTCTAATGTGCAGCGAAATAAAGTGAGTGGTAATGAAAAACAATGTAAACTAGGCTTAACAGTTGAGTGACTTATTAAAGTCTACAACTGTAGAGTCAGTTTCTGTGAAAATCACAAGGGTTTTATGCACTTCAAGTTTCTAAACAATGATGAATGTAACAAGTAAATTAAATATGCAGTACTAGAATATAAAGAGCAATAAGTAAATAGACCAGGTTTATAGTGGTTCAGTGTCTATAAAGAGACAACCTACATCCACTGTTACACCACTCAGGTACCAAATTCACTAAGAAATGATCACAAAGATCAGTACAAGTAGTTCCCCCTTAGAACTAGGTTCACTCAGATTCCTATTCTAAAAAGAGATAAACTACCCTATTCACTCAGAATATCAACTCACAAAGAGTTTTATAAACCTCACAAAGAGATATCTACACTAATTAGAAATATAATCAGGTGAGGGAACAACAACAAAAGGTGTGATTCTCTCTAAGAAAATCCTAACCAACTATCCTATGAATCACAAAGAATAAAGACATAGTAAGCTCTCTCAGAATATGCTGGCTGTAGACTTGCTTAGGTTGAATGCTTGTATGCTCGGGGTTGTTGTTGTTGCTTCCTCTGAGGACTTCTTCTATTTATAGATTGAGTGGTGTGACTTATCCGTTGAGAATTTCAAATTTGAAATTCAGATAAGGCTCCTCTCTCTCTATTGGCATGTGTGAAGTGGTCCTTATCCTACACACAAGGTAGTACTGATTGTAACTAATCTTCATTATCCTCCAGAATAAAAGAAAAACTTCCACTTAAGTACAGTTTAGTGAGTCCTCAAAGGCTACACTAATAGTCCTTAAGGGTCTTCTTAATCTTTAATTAATTTCAAACTTGTACTTCATCTTCAACCTTGCAGCTGTAGAGTCCTGTCAATATCAAAAATCGGCTGTAGAGAAACCTTACTGCTGTAGGATCATGTCTTGACTGTATAGTGATCAAATATACAACTGTAGACTTCACTTACAACTATATGTTTCAAACACCAATTTCCTCAATACAAGTGTTAGACAAATATCATCAATTAAACACATTGTTTTGCACACATCAAAATCTAAACAAAGGTACTAACAGTTTCCCCCTATTTTTATGTTGGCAAAACAAACAACAAAACAAAGCAAAGACAATAAAATATTATCTTAACAAGAACAAAAACAATAAGAAGCAGAGCAAAACAGGGCAAAGCAAAAGCCAACAGAAACAAAACATAGAACAAAGCACAAAGCTGCATAAACTTAAAGAGGTTCAAGATACAGCTTACAGTAGAATAATTAGACTAAAAACTGAAAAGTTTTAGTGTCTAATCTAGATCATAGTCTTCATCTTCTTCTGTGCTTGGGATCTGCATCTCTTTCTTCATCATCAGTATCATCTTGAGGCTTCAAGATCCCTTGCTCCACAAGCTTCATGTTTTTCTCATCTTCTTCAAAATATTTCATCAACATCTGTAGTTCATAGGATTCCATCTCTTCTTCTTCTTTCCTTGATTTGAATATCCTTTTAGGCATTGGAGTTCTTCTGATCTTTCCACCAAGGAGCTTAGCATTATCTCCTTTGTAAAGTGATCCATCAGTCTTCAGGTCTTTGAATTTTTGGAATCTGTCTTTCTTAAGCTTGATTCTCTTAATCACAGTGTGCCTGTTGCAGATGCTCAAGAATTCCTTCTACAAACTATCAAATTCAGCTTTCATTCGATTAACCCTTTCTTCAGAATCTTCAGAAGGTACCATACTCAATGGTTGAACATTCAAGGGTTGAGCAGTCACAACTGTTGTAGGTTCATCAGAAATATTCTCTTCTTGTCTTTCTTGCCTTTCTTTCTCTTTCTCTTCTTTTTCTTTCCTTCTTTCTCTTGATTCCTTCACAGTTTGTTCCCAGTAACCAAAAGGTTTTTGAACAAGAACTGTAGATTTCTGAGCATTAGACTTAGGGAGCTGTATAATCATGCCTTCTCTGGAGCTTCCCTTAGTATGATCTGATTGAGTTCTTTCTTCAGCTTGCTTACTCAATCCCATGGATAAAAAAAATTCGGCTTCTAGTTCTCTTTCCCATGATTTCCCAATGTTCTTCACATTTTCAAGGATATCATCAGTAGCCTTTCCTCTTTCTTCAAATTCCTTCTCCATCCTGCTTTCCCCCTTTATGCTAACATCAATGTGTGACAAAATGGTGTTAAGCTTGCTCATTAGATCAGTTTTCAAGGTCTCATACCCGGATATCATCTTTGTCATTTCTTTACTCATTCCTTTCACTTCTATTTTTAAATTGAAGGAGTCATCCTTCATAAGCTTGATATCTGACTGTAGATTGGTGATTTCTCTTGATTTCTGTCTACTTTCTTTTCTGATTTCTTCATTTTAAGCCATTAAGCTGTCCACAACAGCTTTGAAATTTTTCTCTAGAACTTTCTTTTCCTCTGAGCTTCTTTCCTCAAACTTGCTTTACTTGCTTCAGAATCTCTGCTTCAATCCCTTTGAATGATTATTTCAAGTTCATTAATTGAGATATAACTTCTTTAGGTGTAATCTGGGGAATTGTATCACTATCTTCTTCTTCAGAATCTCCTTCTCTAATGATCAACTCTTTTCCTTTCATACTTTTCTGAGCTTTTGAGGGTGCCAACTCTATAGCTGTAGAGTCTTCAGTAGATGTCTTCCTCTTGCTAGGAGTTAAAATTGCTTCAGTAGAGAACTCAGCAATATAGTCATCAATGTTTTCTCTTTCAAGAGTTGAGTAACTCTAAAGTGGGGGAGTTCCATGTCTGTAGATTTCTTCTAATGTAAACATTGTAGGTGGAGATTGATGGAAAATACTTGTGATAGGATTTGAAGTGTCCTTATCAATCTCTTTGGATGTCTCATCCACAATCTGCTCATCAGCTTGAACATTTTCAGAAGCTTGAACTCCAGTTTCAACAGTTTTCTCTTGAATTTCAGTTTGAACTTGGACTTGAGCACCACCCATTGGTGCATCATCATTGCCATCATCATCATTATTATCTGGCTTTTCTTTAGGATCTTTACAAGGAGAGTCATCCTTTCTTTTCTCCTTTTCCTTTTCAGAATCCTCTTTAGCTTTATCAACATTCACTGGATCTGCAGCACTCACTACAGGAAATTCAAGAAATCGCGATGAAAAAATTTGTCACTGAAACATCATTTTTCGTCACAATTGATATTTTCTGATGAATTTTTTCGTGTCATAGATCGTCATTTAATGTGCGTGGTATTATGAAAAATGTGATGTTATATTAATTCGTTATGAAAGGACATCAATTGGTGACGAAATAGGTCATCGTCACTGTATGTTTTCATCTATTGTGATGCAATAAATTGTCACTTTAGTCATAAAAAAATTATCACTTAATATGACGTTTCGTAACTAAAGTTCTATTTTACGTGATGATATAAATAATTGTCACAAAACAATTTACTTTAGTGACGTTAATTTTGTCACGATTAGCTTGGTTATTTCATCACATTTTCTATATTCGTCAAGAAAGAGTTGATATTTGGTGACGAAATATTGATCGTCGTTATATGTGTACATATAAAATGACGATGAAATTTGCCACTGATTAGTATGCTTTAGTGACAAAAATTTTATTGTCGCAAAATGCTATGAAAATTGTGACAAATTATTTTTGTCACTATAATATATTATTTAGTGACGAAAATAATAATCATCACTAAAAGTTCATATTTGGTGATAATATATTGTTCGTCATATTTGACATTATTCGTCATGAAAGAATTGCAAAAAAATGACAAAAATAGTGATCGTGGTTATATATATAGATATAAGGACAACTAAATTTTGTCACAAAAAAATTGGACTTCAGTAACAAAATATAAGTCGTCATTAAAAGATGTAAAAATGGTGACAAAATAATATTTTGTCATAAAAAAATATTATTCAATGACGATGATGATAATCGTCACTACATAAATTGATATAGTAACAACATATTTCGTCATGATTAGTCAACATATCGTGACTATTATTTCGTCATAAAAATGATACATATTGTGACATATTTTTTTCATCGTGAAATAATTCATTTTATTATCAATTTATTTGAATTTATATATATATTAAATAAGTAATAATACTAAATAATAAATATTACAAACAAAAACTAAATTAATTAAAGATAAAAAAAATTAATTTGCATTAATAAAAAAACTCGTTCAAGCAATTACAATGCAATCAACAATCTTTGTTATCAATATTACATGAAACAATAAACTAAAAAAATCGAAGTCTTATATGTCTCCAAAACTAATTTCCATGTCATTATTCCTTTTTGCACTTCAAACGACGATGTTGAAATCTTCTCCTCTGTACATATCACTTATTAAAAAAAATCATATCAGATGAATTTATATGAAAGCTTAACTTCGTAAAGTATCAAGACAACTATAATCCTAAACTTTAAATGCACAAATACACTTACCATTCAAGAATACATTGAAGGTGGAAATCATGCTTGCAGCTTGTAACCTACACGATAAACAGTATCCCCAACAGTAAGAAAAAGCAAACGGAACACTATATTTTCACTTCACCATGGAAGGATCACTATCAGAAAATCCCTCAAGGCATATGCTAAATATGGAGCTTCACTGACACACAAGATCTAAGACTGTGTAAAATAATATTAGATAATGAAAGTATCACAATCACCATAATTGACTGGATCAGTTAAACAAGAATCTCAAGCAGTTGATGAATCCAGAAAATAAAAGGAAAAATAAACAAAAATACATAACTGTTCACAAAAATAAAAACCATCAGTCCCAAATTTCACTCAAGTTAACACAGAATGTCATAGCTTTACACACAAGCATGAAATAATTTCAGCTATACTAAATCTCGGCTCTCACAGTAATTCCTTCACATAATCAAAATATAAGATTGAGTAAATGATTTAGCATTCAAATCTAAGGCATTAGGGGTCAAAACAGCAGCATGGTTGGGTTCAGAAATCATCCCCAAATTCAGACTAAAAGAACCATTTGCAGGTTTCATATTTAATGTACCAGAATTCAAGTTTTCAATATATGCAGCATTCTGCAAACCAGAATCAGGCTCCAACTTCGAAAGTTGAAAACCAGATTTAGGCAAATCCCCTTATCTATTATACATGTTGAACACAAATAACTCATCATATATGCCCTCTTCTAACACAGCCTACTTTAAAGCAAGACATATGAGTAGTATTAAAAGAAAAATGGAAATATTAAAGTAAAGGCTAAAGAAAAACAGCAGCTACCAAAAACTCATAAAAAAAAATAGAAACTAACCTTAATTATATGTCAATCCCTTTCTCCCTCATAAAAGACATTAGTTTGTTCATAGTTGCACTTTGCTCAGAGAGTTTTGCAGAGAGAATGTCATTTGGCTCAGAGAGTTTTGCAGGTTATCATTTTGTGTAGCCATGTCCTCTTTCAAGTTAGTTACTTGAGTTTGCAGTTCTTCCACTTGAGCTCTAGACTGTTGTAACTCTTTTGTTGTTTCTCTTAGTTCATCTTCATATTCGGTAGAAGAATTGTACAATGAACTGCGTTTACTTGGAGGCTTTGAACCATAACCATAACCATAACCTTTGGTATATCCAGCCCCATGGCCCAACACCTCCAAAGCTATGTCAGCTTCAGTCTTGTCTATTCCGAGCTCCAAATATTCATCTCGCTTACGTTTTATCGTTTCCTGGTATTTAAGCATAAATAAAGTAAATAAAATGCACAATTGATTAGGGTCATAATTGCATGTTTTTGCATCCATTTCTATATGGTTTTGATGTTCTTATGTTCATATTTGACCCTAATTTGGTATAAATTATGTTATTGACCCTTTTGGCTAGAAAGTTGTGTTTATAGGTGAAAACGAGCAAAACAAGGAAGAAACGAGCAAGTTTGAGAAAAGTTCAGAAATTGTGAGTTCATCCAATGAAGACAAATGACGTACCATGTCGAAGAGTTCGAAGAGAGGGTCGCAACGCAAAAATAATCAAGTCAATCGGAGCTCTAGAACTCAAGATATGAAGAAAATGAGAAAGTCGAGGATCGATCGGACAAGTCGAGGCCAAGCTCGAGCGCAGCCAGGCCAGACTCGTGCGACCACGAGCCAGCATTCGTGCGACGAACCTCTGGTTTGGACGACAACGAGCCACACGAGTGCTCACACGAGCCAGACTAGTGCGGCCACCTGCTTTGACTCGTGCGATGGTTCGACAAGCCACATTTTCAGGGGTATTCTCATCTTTTCGCGCGTTTAATGAGGGGCATATTGGACCAAGAATTGAGGGCACTATAAATATTCTAAAGATCAGATTCTCAAGGCATCCAAGTCACATTAGTTCATAATCATAGTTCAATTCTTAGATTAGAGAGAGAGTGAGGTAGTTACTTGGTGGTTTCTTAAGATTTCTACTCACAAATTCTTAGATAACTTTTGATCTACCATAGTGATCGTTGATCCGTTAATTCCTGCATGCTTGTCTGGTCGTAGGCTATATTCTCACCGATTGAATTTCAATTTCATTTGTCGGATTTCAAGTTAGCATTTTAGAGGTAAATTGTATCTTTCCAATTATCATTGTAATAGGTAAATTTCTTTACATTTCATTCTTAATGATGATAGTTCCTAGCTTAATTGTTTTCATGTTTACTCAATTAGCCATGAGCTAATCCCTTTATGTGTTAGTGTATGTTTTTTATGGAGTAGTGTAGTGATATGTTGATCTTTTGAATGATTTGAATTGTTGTATGATCAATTCTCTAATTTGATGGTTTGTATGAATGCTTGCATGTGTAGATGATAATAGGGCCATTAGGGAGTTAGTCTCTAGCGAAAGTAGAGCTTATTTCCTAAATTTTCTTATATTAAGGCCAATGCATATCAAGTGTTTGAAGAAATTCCTAAGATAGTGAGAATTATCTCTAGTGAATTAGATGAACAATTAAAGGTTTTGATATGTTATTACGGAAACCTTTTGCATGTTAGAGTGGATTTCCCATTGATTATACACAATCTCATTGAATGATAAAGTGATACTTCACTCACGAAACATAGGATAGTACACTAGCACATTCCCTCACATTTGCTCACTTTGTGAACACAAGGTGATAGGTAGTTTACTCTTTTGACAAATTAGTAGACGATAGATACCCTTCCCTTTAATTGCTTTGTTAGCTAGCCAATTGAAACAATGAATTATCATACAAATCCTCGTCTCCTTTGGGTTCGATATATATTAAAACTTGGTCAAGCTTACCACGCTAATAGCGAACACGTACACTTGCGTGAGGACTAATTTACACCGAACAAGTTTTTGGTGCCGTTGCATTGGAAACGATCACTTTGTTAGGCTTGTATTGATGTTTACTTTGTTTTTCTTTGTTTCTTTGTTGTCTTGACTATTCTTGGTGAGTGTTGATACTTGCTTATTTTTGTAGGAGTGAACTTATTTGAAGATGGACGGATACAACCATTACTCGTATCCTCCACAATACACATACCCTCCTCAACCATACACACATCAACCTTATCCATATTCACCATACCCATATCAATCTCCACCTCAACAATCCTACCACCATCCATACCATTATCCCTATCCTTATTATTCTCCCTATCCATATCCATACTCATATCCTTCTCCTACTTCCAAAAGTAAGGAAAAAGAGGTAGAAAAAGAAGAGAAAGAGAAAGATGAACCGAAAGAAGACGTATATGATCAAATTGATAGATTTCTTGAAGAGAATAAAGATTTGAATGATGAAAACTTCAAGATAATCTTGCACTATAATGATAAAGGATCTTATGATCTTTCTTCTTTCACTATTCATTCTATATCTCTTGACAAAGAAATTTATGACTCTACTTCTTGTGTTAAAATTGATAGGAATCAAGGAGAAGATGAAGGAGAAAAAGAAGGGGAGGATGATAAAAAGGACCAAATTGTGGTGAAGAGGATAGAGGTCATTCAACTCGTCAAAAAAGAGGAAGATGAATGTCCACCTATGGACATAAGCTTCATGGAGGAAGAACAACAAAATGAAGTGGAAGATGAGCTTCAAGGAGAAATGAGCATTTCTAATCCCTTAAACTCTTCCACTTATGCTTCAATTGATAAAGTTGTTCATATTGAATTTGTCTTACTTCTTGATAGATTTGATTATAAGATTGAATTAAGAATCCTCTTGAACATATTTGTTAATAGGAGATGGGGGTGGAATGGTGTGATGAGAAAAGAAGAAAATGCATGTGCTTACAAATTCAAAATGATAAGGAAGGTAGGTGTTTGGGGTAGAAATCCTACTTGTTTCTTTGATTTTGAAGCTATGAGATTGTTGTATAATGGGAGGAGTGCCAATTATCCTTGGCCATTTAGCTAACATTGGTGTCGTCCGGCTAGGGGACGTTAAACCCAAGCGCTAGATGGGAGGCAACCCATCCTTAAAAAATGTTGCTTGTATTTTTGTTTGCTTGGTAGTTTGATATTTTGTTTGCTAGTTGTTCTAATGAAGGAATTTGAAGCTTAGGGATGTGTTTTGGATTTCTTGAACATTGATATGAGGTAGTGTATTCTATTACCTTTGTTGGTGCATGTGATTTATCCTAGTTTGGGGGTGTTGCCTCTTAGCATATATTGTGTTCTTTGGTCTAGTTGAGCTTGATAGATGCATTGTTTGATCATTGATTTATTGCAAAACCTATTTTCATCACTCTTTTCCAAACTTTTAGGATCCTTGATCCGAAAAAGTTTGGGGGGGTGTGTTCGATCTTCAAATTGTGGATTTGCATGATAACTGATGTGATTTGTGAGCTCTAGAAAGGTGTGATGGGGAGATTTCTCTCTCACTTTATCTCTCCCTATTTGCTTCCATGCTTAGGTTTAGTTTGCTTGATCTTTAGATTGCTACTTTAAGCTTAAGTGTTGATTCTTGTGGTATTATGCTTTAATTTTTGCATTGCATGATCTTTTCTTCACTCTTTGCCAAACTTTTGAGACCTATGGTCCAAAAAAGTTTGGGGGGTGTGTTCGTTTCGCAAATCTCATTGCAATGCTATGCTTTTGTTGATTCTTAGTGTTCCTATGATGTTTTTAGACCATATGCTTATTTTGATGATTTGTTTTTGCTTGTTATGATTTCCATATTGTTGCTAGCTTTGAGTAGTGTGGCATGAGATATGTTTATGGTTGTGAGTGGATGAGTTGAAAGTTCATCTTGGATGTGGTGAAGTTATGGCTTGATTCTTATCTTGTCTTTTGTGCTATGGATTTGATGATACTTGAGATTTTGATGATATGAACATTTTTTATATGAGATGAGTCATGATCACCCTATACCAGTGAGGTTTTGAGCCATTTATGCCCGTTTCAATTTTGAATGGATGATTTTTCTTTGATGTAAGTCCATACATGTACATTTTACTCTAGAACTTGGCTTTAGTCTTTTTAAGGCTACATTAGACATTGAATTCGCATGATATGATTTGAGGCCATCTTTGATCTATATTGAGCTACTTTGCTCTATGAGCCTACCTTGATATTATTATCCATTGCTTACCATTTTGCGCCTTTAGACCTTTACTTTGGCTAGCCTCACTTTAAGCCATTTTCCTTCCTTTTTAAAACTCTATTGTCCCTATGATTAGTAGAGTGAAAAGAAGGAAGGAAGATTGGTGATATAATGAAGAACATGGTGGCCTAAAGTGGAAGATATGAAGAATTTTATGCATGGATTGAAAATTTGTGAAAAAAGGCAAGTGCTAGCAAAGCATTAGAAAAAGTTGACTTTTGTTGAAAATATGGTCAAGTTGACCTTTGTTGTGAGTTTGGGCTAAAGTTATAAAGAAGGGAAGAATGATCTTGACAGTGTGATTTTGATGAGCATGAAGAATGTGAACAATTGCATGAAGATTTGAATGACTATTATTTGATTCCTTCTATGCTTTACTAATCATACTTAGTCACTCTAATCCATATCTATCCTTCCCTACCAAAGAGCCAACATTACAACCTTATGAAAGTCCTCAATGATTTGTCATTTCAATTGGTGGAGAATTTGAGATTTAAGCCAAGCTTATGGTAGTATTTGTATCATTGTGTGATGATTGAGTGAACTCAAACAGTTGAGAGATGAGCTATACACTTCTATGTGAGAATCATGACTTGTTGATTTGATAATTCATTCATTGATTCAATTTTGATTGTTGATTTGATGAAATTGCATTTTAGACTTGTTTGATATTGAGCTATGATTCTATGGCATTTGATCTTGTGCTTGATGCTTCATACATACAATTATTCCCCTATCTTATCGCTTCGTTGCTCAAGGACGAGCAACAATCTAGTTTGGGGGTGTGATTAGGGTCATAATTGCATGTTTTTGCATCCATTTCTATATGGTTTTGATGTTCTTATGTTCATATTTGACCCTAATTTGGTATAAATTGTGCTATTGACCCTTTTTTGCTAGAAAGATGTGTTTATAGGTGAAAATGAGCAAAACGAGTAAGAAACGAGCAAGTTTGAGAAAAGTCCAGAAATTGTGAGTTAATCCAATGAAGAAAAATAATGTACCATGTCGAAGAGTTCGAAGAGAGGGTCGCAACGCAAAAAGAATCGAGTCAATTGGAGCTCTAGAACTCAAGATATAAAGAAAACGAGAAAGTCGAGGATCGATCGGACAAGTCGAGGCCGAGCTCGAGCTCGAGCGCAGCCAGGCCAGACTCGTGCGACCACGAGCCAGCATTCGTGCGATGAACCTCTGGTTCGGGCGACAACAAGCCACACGAGTACTCACACGAGCCAGACTCGTGCGGTCACCTGCTTTGACTCGTGCGATGGTTCGGCAAGCCACATTTTCAGGGGTATTCTCGTCTTTTTATGCGTTTAATGAGGGGCATATTGGACCAAGCATTGAGGGCACTATAAATACTCTAAAGATCTGATTCTCAAGGCATCCAAGTCACATTAGTTCATAATCATAGTTCAATTCTTAGATTAGAGAGAGAGTGAGGTAGTTACTTGGTGGTTTCTTAAGATTTCTACTCACAAATTCTTAGATAACTTTTGATCTACCGTAGTGATCGTTGATCCGTTAATTCCTGCATGCTCGTCTGGTCGTAGGCTACATTCTCATCGATTGAATTTCAATTTCCATTGTCGGATTTCAAGTTAGCATTTTAGAGGTAAATTGTATCTTTCTAATTATCATTGTAATAGGTAAATTTCATTACATTTCTTTCTTAATGATGATAGTTCCTAGCTTAATTGTTTTCATATTTACTCAATTAGCCATGAGCTAATCCCTTTATGTGTTAGTGTATGACTTCTATGGAGTAGTGTAGTGATATGTTGATCTTTTGAATGATTTGAATTGTTGTATGATCAATTCTCTAATTTGATGGTTTGTATGAATGCTTGCATGTGTAGATGATAATAGAGCCATTAGGGAGTTAGTCTCTTGCGAAAGTAGAGCTTATTTCCTAAATTTTCTTATATTAAGGCCAATGCATATCAAGTGTTTGAAGAAATTCCTAAGATAGTGAGAATTATCTCTAGTAAGTTAGATGAACAATTAGAGACTTTGATATGTTATTAGGGAAACCTTTTGCATGTTAGAGTGGATTTCCAATTGATTATACACAATCTCATTGAATGATAAAGTTATACTTCACTCACGAAACATAGGATAGTACACTAGCACATTCCCTCACATTTGCTCACTTTGCGAACACAAGGTGATAGGTAGTTTACTCTTTTGACAAATTAGTAGATGATAGATACCCTTCCCTTTAATTGCTTTGTTAGCGAGCCAATTGAAACAACGAATTATCATACAAATCCTCGTCTCCTTTGGGTTTGATATATATTAAAACTTGGTCAAGCTTACCACAATAATAGCGAACACGTACACTTGCGTGAGGACTAATTTACACCGAACAACAATTGAATTGAAAAAGAAGTAAATTAACATCAATAATAACATAATCAAATATCATAAATGTCTACACAACTTACCCAATTTTCTTTTGCCTTGTCGGATTTCCACCCATTTTTCTCTGTACTGTGGGTTTGCTCATACAAGTAAATTCGATCGCACGGTTGTTTAAGTTCAAGAGTCTACAAAAAATTATAAAAAATCAGCTACTTCATCATACCCAATATTGAAATATAAAATTCACAAAACTCATAATTACCTTCTTTTAATGTTTATATGATTTAATTATTGTCAAAAGAGTAAAAAACAACACAAATACTTGAACCAAAATCAAGGAGAAGTTAACTAGCCAAACTGAACTTATATGCTGAGTCTCTTGAAAGTTAAAATTACATTGGGACAAAATGTAACGAGCAACACTCAAGTGAAACAAATTGGCAAAAAGCCCAATTTCTGCTAGCTAAAGTAACTAAATCATATACACAAGTCTATGGCAAAGAGTTACACAGACAATATGTAAAGCCTCTCATTAAAAAGAACTTAGGGAAACTGATAATCTGGAAATTGGCTAAAGAATATCTTACTTTTACACAGACAATATGTAAAGCCTCTCATAAAAAAGAACTTAGGGAAACTAATAATCTGGAAATTGGCTAAAGAATATCTTACTTGCCAAACCGGATCGTGACATTTCGGTAATCAAAAGGGCCTCTTCCATCAATTCTGATGTCAGAAAACAGGGATGTTTCGATGAACTTCGTATTATTCACCGCCATCCACCACGTATTAGCCAACCTTTGCTCCATCTAATGATTATCTAAGTGTTGCTCAAACAACTTCAAAGAAAAAAAAGAAGTATAATTGGAGGGACATCTTATAACTTAAAAAGGTAATGTAAAACACCAGTTTACTTGCGAACGAGCTTCCTTAGAGCAAACAAGAATAATACTCACAATTAGTAGCAGAAAACATGCTAGTATTTTAAGAACAAATTCAAAGCACGATTAAGAAACAGAAGTACGGTCCAAATATGACCTCTCAATACACATAGAAACCTTGTTATAT
Organism: Prunella vulgaris; assembly: GCA_026898435.1. Taxonomy (NCBI): domain Eukaryota; kingdom Viridiplantae; phylum Streptophyta; class Magnoliopsida; order Lamiales; family Lamiaceae; genus Prunella; species Prunella vulgaris. The sequence goes on along the minus strand of JAPKLY010001359.1, from coordinate 22,599 downwards.
TTGAATAACAGAACAAAAAATAATAACAGAGAAAACAAAATAATGAACACAATGTCTTCGCTGCCAGATTATCCATTTTTTCAGTCAGAATGCCTGCCAAATCTATAAATATATAAAAGCTGCAGTACTTATACAATTGGTTGATAATTTTGCTGGCGAGTGAACAGTCAACTTTAAACCATCCAAATCTAATTTTTTTATTTTTTTGTCCATTCACAGGGACGCCTAATTTTTAGTCACAAAATCACAAATCGTTTGCCAAAAATGTTGAGCCCACACTTGCAAAAAATAATTTTGAAACCCTAATAAAATATAATCAGATTCAATTATACCTTCAGTTGACAGCGTGGCGTGGCCGTGGACGGCAGGGGATGCATCACGTATGGCAGCGCGGAGGCGACTGTGTCTGATGTAGCGCACAGGCGTGGGCGGCGCCGGCGTGGGAGGAGGCGTCGGTTGAGGCAGAGGAGACAACGATGCCTGACTACAAGAGTATAATAGATGGTACAATGTTATGGGCCATTAATGAAATCTTGGCCCAGCTTTCTCATTTATTTGTGGGCCCAACTATATACCCTCCAATTTTATATGAAATAAACCTACGTATATTTATTTTTATTAAAAAAATTAATTAATATATCAAATATCTATTTTTATAAAATAAAATTTAAATTAAACATACATTAATTTTAATACATCCAAAAAAATAATTGTTAAATACATATTTTTCTTTATTTATTGTCATGTCCTTCCATCAATTCATTATTCGACGTTACAAAATGAAAAAAAAAATTGGTAGGGACTATAAAATTATTGTAGGGACTTAGATATTGATCAGCATATTTTAGGGGAATTGTTGTGCGGTTGTAAAATGGGGGAAGAGAAGAAGGTGGAGTTTGTCACGCCCTAAAATTCTAAGCATTTCAAATCAGCGGAAGTCTCACTTTTAATTAATTTAATAAAATATTCTTTAGGACGTGCACCCATTTTACTAGCATTAAAATTCTTTTCTTTGAAAATCCTTGTTGAACTAAAATCAAACTTTCACGATAAATTTCTCATTCAATACATCCATAGAAATCATAAAAAATACATTGACAAACATTCATAACATATTTCAATAATATTCACTTAACATATTCATAGGAATCACAAAAGTAACATATAACATGCTTCAATAATATTCACATGTGAATTAAACTTATTCTAACATCATTCAACATGTAAGACAACAATTAAATCATGCAATAATACTTACACAAATCATGTACAGCAGCTAGGACATAAATCTCACGAAAATAGCCTGGGTGTACTCATCAAAACTGGTTGTGTATAAAAACAGTCCATTAACTAATACCAAATCCATTTTCTTTAATACTATTATCATCTCGGGGTTGTCCGGCGATCTTTCTGGCGATTTCCGGCGTTTTCCGGCGATCATGGTTCTTTCTTGTTCGTTGTCGGCATAATCTTCATGGACTCGAGCCGCACTTCCTCGGACACTGCCCTTTCCCCCAATACTTTGGATGTCCTTTCTCTCCTTCATCCTTCCATCCGCGATTTCCTCAGCCGCGAGCGGGGTTCGGTCTTTAATCACTCTCCTTCGGCTCCGTCACCTCTCTCCAATCGGATTGATCTCTCTCCGGATTTGGTCCATGCCCTAAATTCCCATCTTCCGGGTTTCAGCGACTTTTGGCATTCCAATGTCAGAATTTCTTCAATTCCCGCCGTAAACGTTGCAGCTCCTATTTCCGATGGCCGCCCTTCTTTTTTGGCTCCTCCGCCTGTGGTGGATTGCGCACAATCTCATCCCTCGGTGGATCCAGGGGTTTCGAGCGAGGCGAGGCAGGGCTCCCCTGCTGTCTGGGGGGGCAAAGATCAATTTGGGGCACGCACTTTCGCTCAGGTTCTGATGGGGGGCGCTGGCACGGCAAATACCCCTCCGGTAGAGCGTGTTCCTCCTCCCAAACCTTCTCGGCAGGGTTAATTCATGGTGGTGGACGTCGATGAAGAGGCCTATCAGTTAAATGTTGACAAGTTTCGAACGGCTTATATCGGCCGCTTAATTACGATGCAAGGAAAGCCACTCCTCTCTTGCACGGCTCTGACTTCGGAAATCTCTATTGTATTGGAGCTTTCCTCTTCGCCGAAACTTATTCCCCTTGGCCGGGGTTTCTACACAGTCCTCTTTGGCAATTCGGCTGATCGGGATAGGGTCTCTGTAGGTAAGGCATACCGGGTTAGCACGGGACTATTTCGGTTTCAGAAGTGGGTCCCTGATTTCAATCCACAAAAGGTAAAGACATCTATGACTCAGGTGTGGGTCCGTTTTGCTGATTTGCCTATCGAATATTGGCATCCCCGTATTTTGGAATCTTTGGCCTCTGCTGTTGGTACTTTGGTGAGGATTGATGAGAACACAAACAACTTGACGTATGGGCATTTTGCACGGATGTTAATTGAGGTTGATCTGAAAGAACCATTGGAGGAGAGGGTGATGTTCCGTCGGGCGGGACAATGTGCTTTCACCTCGTTAACTTATGAACGCCTTCCAGAATATTGTCGTGTGTGTTCGGTTGTGGGGCATGGTCCTTCTCGTTGTAGGAGGCGTGGGCCTACTGAGGCCAAGCCACGTGATCGTAGTCGTAGTCGGCCTCATCGCCGTCCAAATAAGGAGGCCGAGGTTCCTTTTACTTCCCAGGGGGTTCAATTGGCCTCAATTGATAGGACTCGTGATGATTTGCATGAACATATCCAGCAGGGGTCCTCATCTCATAGTCCGGAGCAAGCTCCTGACGCCCTTGCCTTGATTCCTGTGGGCCCCCCACGCTCTCTGGATCCTTTTCCCGAAGCTACAGGCACGTTTGGCTCCCTGCCAAGTTTGGGCAGTACGTCTTCTCAGCAGCCTAGTGTTTCGGATCATCTTAGGGAAGCCCTTATAGGCTCGGATATATCGGATGCGGATCTCCGTACGCTTCAAAAACTTAAACAGAAGGCACAAGGTAGACTTGTTTTTGATGGTCATGGTCCTAAAGTTTCTGAGTTAACCCTTGTGGCACGACGAAATTGGGCTGATGAGGTGGAGGGAGTTCAATCTAGGCCGCCGACGCACGGCCAATTCCCTCCAGAATGATTTTTATTGCTTGGAATGTGCAGGGGTTTGGTAATAACCTCACCCAGGATTCACTCCGTAACCTTTGCAGCACTCACCGACCGGATATCGTCGTGTTAATTGAACCTAAGATCCGGTTCCGGGCAGTTAGTAGGGGTTTCTGGAGAAGTGTTGGTTTGGATTTATTGGTGGAGAATTGTCGTTCCCATTCTCGTCCTAACATATGGGTCCTTTGTAGGAGTCATCTTCGTGATTTCTTTTCGGTTAGTTTGGCCTCGGATCAATGTGTTGTGCTTCAAGGATGCTCGCCTTATTCCTTTACTTTGGGTTATGTTCATGGGAGTAATAATTATGTACTTCGGCGTGGGCTCTGGGATTCTCTCCTGGGTTTTGCACATGAACCACTTTGTTTAATGGGCGATTTTAATGTGGTTTTGGGGGCTCATGAACGTGCTCCCCCTGTGCTGCATAGTCCTCTTCCGACCGACGAATTTCGTGCTTTTGTTGACACTATGGATTTAATTGATTTGGAATCATCGGGTTTTCCTTTCACATGGTCCACTCGCCGTAGTAATAGGGGTTTGATTTCTGCGAAATTGGATCGGGCCCTTGCCTCACGCTCTTTTATTGGTTTGTGGCATAGTTTGCATCTTGAGACCCTACAGCGTCACTCTTCGGACCATCATCCCTTACTCCTCTCTGCGACTACAGTTGCTGATTGTCCTCCTAGGCCTTTCCGCTTTCAGGCGATGTGGCTGCATCATGTTGATTTTGAGGTTTTTGCTCAGCTTTGCTGGAATTCCAGTCCCTCAAATCCAAATCCTATTCTTAACTTGGTTGGGAAACTCAAAAGGTTGAAACAGAAACTAAAAATCTGGAATCGTGAAGTTTTCAAGAATATTTTTTCTGAAATTGCGGATGCTTCCGCTAAACTGGTAAGTGTGCAGCAGGATATTTATTGCAATGGAGACTCGGTTGCCCGATTTGGTGAGGAGGTTGATTGCCATGTCCGTTTGAATGGTCTTCTTCGTCGGGAACGGGAATTTTATTCTCAGTGTTTTCACCTCCAATGGCTCACTGATGGGGACCGTAATTCCACATTTTTCCACCTACTACAGCGCATCAGATACAGAGATAATGACCTGGGGGAATTACTGGTTAACGGGCACCTGACGTCGGACAAGGCCATCATTGCCTCGCATGCTATTTCTTTCTATGAGCGTCTGTTTGCTAAAAACAGCCCGCAATTATCAGATTTCTCTATCTTAAGTATCTTACCTTTCCAGGTGGTTTCGGATAGCCATAATGCTTCCCTCTTACTTTGTCCCTCCTTGGAAGAGGTGCGTTCTGCTGTTTTTGCTTTGGATGAAGGCAGCTCACCAGGTCCGGATGGTTTTCCTGGTATTTTCTTTCGTCGGTGTTGGGAATTGGTTAAGACTGATTTACATTTGGCTGTGGCACACTTCTTTAGTGCAGCCTCAATCCCTACCGGGGTTAACTCCAGTTTCGTCATCCTTATAAAGAAGTTTGCGGGTGCAGTTCGTATTGAGGACTTCCGTCCCATTGTGCTAAGTAACTTTGTCTTCAAGGTCTTTACTAAGATTGTTGCCACTCGTATGGGATCGTTCATAGGTGAGTACCTTTCTTCTTATCAGTATGGCTTTGTTCCGGGGAAGCGTATTCACACGTGCGTGGCCTTAGCTTCTGAAACTTTAAATGGTATGCATTCGAGGGGGTCGGCTCCACGTATGGCGGTCAAAATTGATATAAAAAAGGCCTTTGACACGATCGACTGGGACTTCCTTCTGGCGGTCTTGACTCGCATGGGGTTTAGTGTTGAGTTTCGGGCCATCGTCAAGGCTGTTCTTTCCTCCGCCCGTCTCTCTATCCTTGTGGGAGGGGTCGCTAAGGGTTATTTTGCGTGTTCTAGGGGGGTTCGACAGGGTGACCCACTTTCTCCTCTACTATTTTGTCTAGCTGAGGAGGCTTTGGGGCGTTGGTTGGATTGGGGTTTCCGGGTTGGATGCTTGCAATCTTTCAGGCGTGCTCCTCCTTATTTATTCTATGCGGACGACATTATGGTCTTTCTTCGTGCAAAGGAGAACTGTATATCTGGTCTTCATTATATCCTTTGCTCTTATGGCACTCTCTCGGGGCAGCACTATAATCCGGACAAATCTCGTGTTTTCTTTAGTCCACGAGTTAATACGTCTCTTAGAAGGCGGATGAAGCGGGTGACAGGCATTGACTGTGGCACCCTGCCTTTCACCCATCTCGGCGTGCCTATTTTTTCTGGCGCTCCAAAGCGCGCTCATCTGCAGGCGGTGGCTGATTCCATCATTGCTAAATTCTCTCGCTGGAAAGGGTCTTCACTATCATTGGCGGGTAGATGCTGCCTTGTTAACTCGGTAATTGTGGCATCTTTAGTTCATACGATGATGCTTTACAAATGGCCAGCTTCCCTGGTCAAGAAGATTGAAGATGCCATGAGGAATTTTATTTGGACGGGTTCCACCTTCTCTCGAAACTCATCTTGGTCGGTCTCTTGGAGGAAATGCTGCTCCCCTCTTTCGGAGGGAGGTTTGGGAATTCGCTCTTTGCGCCTCGCCAATGCCTCTTTCACGTTTAAGCTTGCTTGGGATGTTTTTCAAGCCAGAACTTCTGATGTGCAGCTGCTTCATAACAAGTTCTTTGTGGATCGGCTGCAGCGTCGACATCATTTTCCATCTTCAATTTGGCCTGGCATCAAAAGGCATTTGCCACACATTTCAGCTGGGGCTCGATGGATTGTTGGTCGTGCTTCTATTGTTAAATTTTGGCATGAGAATTGGCTAGGTTACATTCTGGTAGACGTCTTGGATATTCCTCCTCATGTGGCTGATTCTTTGGAGGGCAGGGTGGGCGATTTCTTTTATGATGATTGTTGGCATTTGGATATCGCCTTTGCTCTTTCCTATCCGAACGTAGTAGAGGATATCTTGGAGGTTATTGTTTCAGCGGAGGATTGTGTTGTTTGGGGGAACTCGGTGTCGGGCGAACTCACATCCAGGCTTGCATATGATCGTTTGCGGAGTGCTGTTCCTACTGCCCTTCCTTTTGAGTGGATTTGGCAGCCCTATGTTCCGCCTTGTAGATCCACTTTGGTGTGGCGGGCTATGAATGGGAAGATTCCTACGTTAGATTGGTTGCCTCTCTTTGGGATTGCAGGTCCAAATATTTGCCATTTATGTATGAATGATTCGGAGAGTCTATCTCATATTTTTCTGAGTTGTGGTTTCACTTGGCAAGTGTGGGATGTTTTGGCTCAGATTTTTTGTGTTAATCTCCCTTTGCATGAGGGTTTTCCTTTTTTGGTGGTTTATGCATCGTTATTACGTTTCTCACCGCAAATAGGGAGATTATGGCAACTTACATTTATTACGGCTATTTGGGGAATTTGGAGAATGCGTAATCTCCGGGTTCATGAGGGGGTTGGCATTTCACCGAGAAGTTGTATTGCATTGATTTTGGCTCATGTTAGGGATTTGGCGGGCACTATTGGAGGCTGCTCTTTTGGATCGGTGGATGAGCTGCTCATTGTCCGGCAGCTTGGTACGTCGCTACATCCGAGAGCTGCCCTAAAAGTGATTCATGGACGGTGGCAACCTCCTCCCTCTGGTTGGGTTAAGGTGAATGTGGATGCGAGTTTATGCTCCCCTCCTAACTTTGGCTGTGCTGGAATTGTTTTCCGCAATCCACGTGGTTTCTTCATGTTGGCTGGGACGTATAAGGTAGGCTGGGGCTGGCCTCTTGAGGCTGAACTCAATGCTATTCTACTGGCAGTGGAATTGGCTCATGCGAAGGGTTGGCGTAACCTTTGGGTTGAATCGGATTCAACTCTTGCTGTTAAAACTATGCGCCGTGAATTAGGCATCATTCCGTGGAGGGTGAGGCCTCGATGGGACCTGGTTACAGGACTTATGGAGTCTATGTCTGTCCGTTTCTCTCACATTTATCGTGAAGGTAATACAGTTGCAGATGCTTTAGCTAGTAGACGGGTCCCAGGTATTTGGGAGGGTCGATGTCCTGATTTCATTGGTCACTTATTATTCATGGACATGCATGCAAATTTTACAAGAGTAATGTCTTAATTTATCCTGTTTTAGGTTACTCCTGGGATATGTTCTGCTCTGTTGGGGTGAGGAGAGTTTCATTTGATTATAACTTTTATCTGTTGCTCTGTTGTGCTGGACTGGGGGTGTAGATTGGGGCTGGAGCTTGTTTGTGTTTTTTGGGGAAGATGTTTTTGCTTGTTGGGGTCCTCCTCTTTGCTGTCTATTTTCCCATCAGCAGGAATTTGTCTATTCCTTACTTTGGAATTTGGCTGCCATTTTGCTGGTATTGATTTTGGATGATCTGGATGTGGCTATATGGGTTGTTATATTTGGTATTTGAGGCCCTTTGATTGAAGTTGTCCCTTGTTAGCAGCTGGTGTTAATGTGTTGCTGTTTTTGGGTGTTTCTATTAGTTTATAGAGCTGTTTTTTGCTGCTGTTTTTTGCTTAATGTGCTGCTGGTTTTTTTTGGATGTTCTTTTCTGTCATTCTGCGAGGGCATGCTGCTGATTTCTGCTTATTGTGCTGCTGAATTTGGGTGATCTTCTTAGTACAAGGGCCGTTGGTTTGGCCGGCTTGCGGATTGGGGAAGTATTGCTGGTTCGCTGATATTGGTTATCAGCTGTTTGTGTGTTTTTGCTTCCTGGTCAGGCTGCTGGACTGCGGCCGTTGCTGTGTTGTGCTGGCAGGGATGTTACATCAGCTGCTGGATTTTGGTGGCTACAATTCTGTTGCTGCTATACTTCTGGTTTTGAAGGCCTTTTTGGTTGTACCTTTTATTCTTGTTGCGCATTCTACGGTTCCGGTTTTGAAGGATTTTTCTCCTAGACTAATTTTTTAATTTTTTATTTTTTACCTATGGGATGACTCCAATTTATTTGGTGCTCTTTTTCCCTCCGTCCGGTTTTTCCACAAGGGTATTTTTTCGGCGAGGTTTTTAACGAGACCATGATAAATTGTTTTTGATCCCGCCTCCCGGGTTGTGGGACTTCTTCTGTTTCTTTTTTTCTTTTTCCCTTTTTCAATAAAAATTTAATTGTTTTTTAATACTATTATCTTGCCAAATAATCTAAGGCCTCTAAATACTCAAATAAATCATATTAAACATATTGTAAAGACTTGCCATGCAAATTCATCTTTAAAACACTTGAAAAGCTCGTAAAACAAAGATAAAGGACTAATTTTGAGCTGAAACTCTAAAACGATTTTGCTCCTGATTTTTATGACTAAAATACTTAATATTTTATGGCTAATAAACTGCCGAAATTTCGAAAATAAGCTGGGCATAAATTCGGTAATTTGAAAACAAGAATTTTGAGGACTAGAAACACATAAAGGACTAAAACTGGAACCTCGACTTCTACTAAGTAAATACTCATGAAATTTGGTCAACATACATTATAAATCATGGAAAACATTCTGGTAAAATTTCATAATTTTTGGAGTTATAAAACTTAACTTATTGATCATGCAGACTAAGGACAATAACTATTATTCTTAAGAACAATTAAACACATAAATTAACACTTAATCATGCATATAAAATTCAAACCATCAGCTGCCATATTATTAAATAAATTCATCAACTTAACTCCTAATAATCATGCAATTTAACACATAATCAAATAATAATACCTCATATAAATCCATAATAAAAATCCCACAAGTCTTCAAACCATAGCAAATCCTAAATCAATCATCTACGTGTCCTTGCACTCTTCGAAATAAAACATGCAAACGTCTAGTCTTGTGGCAAACATAAAGTGCCGAAAACATTAAATATAATACTTGCAAACATGAAATAAAAGCCTACTTGGAATTATTTAATTAAACTTCAATCCAATAACTTCTTCTTCAACTCGCATCACATCCACCTCCCTCCGCATCGCCAATCTCGTCACCTTACTCTTGAAAATCTGAAAATATAATTCGGTGAAGGGGTGAGCAATTATAAAATAATCACTCCGTGGGGATAGTTTAGTTCGAAGTCTAAATATAAAGGACACAATAACATGTAAACATACCCTTCTTTCTTAACATATGATACGACTTTCGTATCCATTCATTGATGATATAGCTGATCATCCTTAACATTCATTTGACAATATAGCTGATTGTCCATTCATAGATTGATGGTAGAGCTGACCATCCATTCATATTAGCACATAAACACATAATTACATCAAACTAAATATTTAAAAGTCGAACTATAGTTACCACTTTTCACCGTTTAAACCCCCACCTTTTCTTGACTTGAAAATAGAGAAGTGTTATACGTTGGCTTGACTAATCCTTGTGCTTGAATCCTACTCCTTTCCTCACTCAAAACTGCCGAGACTTGCTCTCTTTCTACCTCTACAAGCTGCTGGAAAAACTGGTCCTATAGCTTTATGTGTTGGCCAAAATTTGGTGCTAGAGGTGGCTGCCGATTTTTGGGTGTCTAGGGGTCTTAGGAACTTGATCAATACATATTTATGGAGTTGGAAAAGTATGTTTAGGGTTGGGAAAGAGGGCTGGTCGAAATTGAGGCTAAAGGGCAAGAAAATTGGCCCATAATCTTGTTGTATCTTTATTTCCATACTTGACAACTTATTTCCTTATTTAAAAGATCCTTACTAGCTCTTTATTCTTGTGATACTTAACCTTCAAGCATGTATATTCTCTTGCATAAGAATATGACTTATTTCCATAAATAAAGATACTAGAAATCCATGTCTTATACTCTCTTAATTTTCGAAAATTCCTTAAAGTCTAAGACCCATTATTTTCGAAAATACTACTAATACTATCCCAAGTATTATTTAATCCTATTCTTGGTCAAATCCTCATAAAGTCAAATCCCTAAATTTAACTTCCTCAATTACTAACATGCCCTTAATGAATTAATACTTAAGGAAACACTAATCTTAAAGGACTAATACTATAACCTCAACAATAATATTATTCTTCTTTCCTCTAATAATTCGAAACTTAAGTACTATCATAAGAGTCCAATTAATACTAATTGGGACAACTAATACTAAGCAACCAATTTAGACATACTAAGGCATAACAACTTAAAGGACTAACCTTGTACTCACACAAACTCACGCCTAAAACCAAATAATTAAAGGACTAAAAGCTGCTGCCTATGCGGGGTGTTACAGAGTTAATTTGTTGAAAGAGATATATTAAAATAATTTTTTTATAAAAAAATTTATAAAATAGATGTATCTTATAATATTGGAGGGGTATATAGTTTGAACCTTTATTTATTTTACATAAACATATTTATTATAAGGTGTTGCTTCCAACTGAATCTTAATACTGTGCACTCAGCCTTAACCACTCAGCCTTAATACTGTGCACTCAGCCTTAACCACCAGCCTTAATCCAAGCAGTCAGTAGGTTTGTTATCTCTACTGAGCTTCCGAGCACTTTTCTCACACTCAGCTTATCTGACTCGTTACTGAACTGTCCCTGCTGCCCCTGTGGACCTTCAGCATACTGAGTAATTCAGGAAATCCTGACTGAGAGTGTTAGAGCATTTTTCTGAGTCTTTCAGAAAAATCTGACATCAGTGTATTCCCCCCCATACACTGATTATACTCATTTTGGGACCAACAAGTGGTATCAGAGCAGTGGTTCAAAAGATCACTGACTTTGTTTACCAACAGTTTCTGAGGTGAAACTTTTGGTGGTCTACTGAATAGATCTTATTTTTGAAAACTGCATATCATGGCATCCGGTTCTAAACGCCTCGAGGGAAATCTTCTTGAATTCTCTATTGATAATTATGACTATTGGAAATTCAGGGCACTCGCACATCTCTATTCCATCCATGATCAGATGTCTTTGGTGATTGAGCAAGGTCCGATCAAATTCATGAGGAATCTTCAGACGACCTGGCCCATTGTGGGCAATGTTCCTGTTCCAACTGCCGGAGATGAAGAAGTGGAGAGGTCTGCACTTAATTCTGATCAGATTAAGCAAATCGGACTGGATAATGTTGCTAAGAACATTATACTCCACACCATTTCTTACGAGAATTCGGTCAGGCTCATGCACCTGAAGACGGCAAAGGAGATCTGGGATGCCTTGAGAGAGATGAGTGAGGGATCAAAAAAGATCAAGGAGAACAAGAGAGATCTTGCAATTAGGAAGTTTGAGGCCTTCCGGATGTTAGAGGGAGAGTCCATCGATCAGATGGAAGCTCGGTTCATTAAGATGATAAACGAGCTAGCAACCCATGGGAAGGAGTTTCCCAAGAGGGAGGTATCTTCTAAAATCCTAAACTGTCTCCCTGAAAGATGGGACACAGGAGTAATCCTGTTGAAGAACACTCAGGATCTCACCAACATTACACACTCTCACCTAATCTCAGAGTTAAAGGCTCTGGAATTCGACCTCGATAAGAGGAAGAAGAAGGGTGTTGCCAGTGAGGAAGTTAGTAAGGAGAAGACACCTGAAAAGGAAAAGAGCGTAGCACTTAAAGCTACTCCTGAGCCTGAGGCTGGATCTGGTTCTAAGTCTCTGAAGGACATGAACAAGGATGAGCTGGCCTTGGAATACAGCCTGATGGCGCGGCGATTCGAGAAACTGAACTCTCAATTCGGAAGGCATAAGAAATTTTATACTGACATTCGTGATCGCAGGTACTCCAGCCCCAGGAGATCGAGCCCCCGAAGAGAAGAAATGAGGGGTTCAGATTCCAGGAGAGATCACAATGAGCCTGAGCGACGAAGAGATGAGAAGAGGAGAGATGATGAGCCCAGAAGATCCAGCTCCAAACCTGAACGATCATCAGGGAGCAGGAGAGAGTCATCAGATAAAAGGTACACTGACAAGAAGTTTGCTTCTGATGTAGATCAGTTCTACCACTGCAAGAAGACCAGACATTATCAGTATGATTGTCCGGAGCTCAGTGCTCGTGAGCGAGAGGATCGGAGAGCCAAGAGATAGCTCAGGGCATCAGAGTGGAGAGCGTTGCTTATTGAGGATTCCTCAGATTCAGATGGCCCAGGACGCCGGTCCCCTGAACTCTTTTCCGATGAGGAGTATGATGACCTCTGCCTGATGGCAGATGATGAGGTATGTTCTTCTGCCTCTTCTCCGGATCACGCACCTGAGCTTAGCTCAGACTCAGCAGGAGAACTCGACCTTCAGCTCGCTCTAGAGCAATTGATGGTTGACTTCTCAAGGCTGCAGGAGACTCATACTCACACGGTGGATGTGAATGCTCAACTGAGTGGGGAGAACGATCGATTAATTGAGTCTCTCAGAGTAAGAGATACTGAGGAAGCCCTCAGATTAGTACATCTTCAGGAAGATCTGCTTCATGCTCGGAACAAGCATGATGAAGCTCCACTGGAGGTGGAAAGACTGAAGGGTGTAATCAGCTCGCTAATTGAGACTCGTGACACTGATCTGTTCCTTGCTCAGGAACAGCTGATGATTGAGCAAATTGCTCTAAGAGTGATGTTCGAAACTGAGTGGCAAGCTCGTCTTTGTGCTGAGCAAACTGCTTGGGATCTTGAGCTGATCTCAAAAGAGAAAGCTCATGAAGAGTTGATGCTTCAATACACCACTGAAATTGAGGCCCTAAAAGAAACAAATGTGCATCTTGAGGTTAAGCTGAAGAAGTTACACACATCTTCCCTAGTGGTTGATGAGTTAACAAATTTCTCTCAGCTGACTGATGGTGCTAAAGCTGGGTTAGGCTATGATGCCTCAAAAGACCCAAAGGGCAAGAAGAAGAGAGGTGCTTTAGGGAGCATCTCTCAGAAGAAGTTTGTCCCTGCCCAAACTGACGACAAGAGCCCAAGTGTTGCTCGTCAGGATAAAGGCAAAGGGAAGGAGAAAATGCCTGCTGAACCTGTCAGGCAAAGGACTGAGGAACCAAGGTCAAAACCCAAGGGAAAGGCCAAGGCTCCTCATCCTGAGTCGAGGAAGACAGACCAAGGGAACTCCAAGGCTCAGCCTAGGAATCCTCAAGCTGGAAAGAACTCCGCCCCTAGCACTTCTCAGGCCCATCCTAGAAATGCTCAGGGTGGAAGGAACTCCATTCAAAGGAGGCTTCAGGCAAAGCCAAGGACTACTGAGGTCCAGACTCCTCAGGCAGGGCACAGAGCCCATCAGGAGCGTCCCAATCCTCAAAGGAGAAGGACAAACCAGGTGGCATCTGAAAGGCAACGGAGACCTGACTCCGATAACACTTAGACCAGACCTCAAGTGCCAAGAGGTCAGGACCGAGCTATTGCCCCTCAGGACAGACCCCAGCCCAATGCACCCAGGTCAAAGAGGAAAAGGAGGCCCGCCCCCAGGAACCAATCCAGGGCTCCTGAACCTCAGGCTGACACCCATAGACCCTAAACTTCCCAGGCACAAAGGAAGAAAATTGTGTATGTTGATGTTTCTGGGAGACAGGTTTACAATTCTGATGCCATCAGAATTGTAAAACAAATCTTGATCCCGAAGGGTATGGCTGACTCCGTAGGACCCAATACGAGATGGGTACATGAGGTTTGATTCTTTTCAGGTTGCTGCGGGCTACAAGAAGAGGAAGGAGGATCTGATGAAGGACTGGTACTTGGACTCAGGGTGTTCCAGGCACATGACCGGATTTCGTGATCTCCTTCAGGATTATGTAGCTCACGAAGGCCCGCAGGTAACCTTTGGTGATTACTCTAAGGGTTTCACCAGGGGATTCGGAACCCTTGTTATTGGCTCTGTCCGTGTACTGAATGTATCATATGTTGAGGGACTGTGACATAACTTACTCTCGGTCAGTCAGTTCTGTGACCGAGGATATAGTGTAGAATTTACATCTAACATGTATCTTGTAAAGGACAAATCTACACTACAGGTTCTGATTACAGGTATCAGAAGGGGCAAAGTATATTTTGCTGACTTCAAGAGCAGTCCTCCTAAAACTTGTTTGGTCGCTAAGAGCTCCTCTGAGCTCAGTTGGCTTTGGCATAAACGCTTGAGTCACTTAAACTTCAAGATTATTAACAAAATCTCTAGACTTTCTCTTGTAGATGGCCTACCTAATGAAGTTTTAAGCAAAGACCACGTGTGCGGAGCATGTCAGGAAGGCAAGCAAACCAAAGCCTCATTCAAAGAGAAAGAAGCCTTCTCCACTGACAGAGTGCTTCAGCTCCTGCACATGGATCTCTTTGGTCCAGTTACTCCTGTCAGCATAAATGGTAGGAAATATACCCTTGTTGTTGTTGATGACTATTCTAGGTACACATGGGTAATTTTCTTGCTGAACAAGAAAGAGACTCAGGTCAAGCTTCCGGAGATACTCAAGCAATTGAGTACTGAATAGGGTCAGAGCATAGTCAGGATCCGATCAGATCAAGGAACAGAGTTTATAAACTCTATTATAACTGAGTTTTGTACTAACCATAGTATAGCTCATGAGACTTCTGCAATTAGGACCCCTCAGCAGAATGGGGTAGCTAAAAGAAGGAATCGGACCCTGAAGGAAGCTGCCCGGACCATGTTGGCTGAATCAGGACTGCCCAAGAAGTACTGGGCTGAAGCAATCAATACTGCTTGCTACACTCAGAACCGATCTATGCTGAACAAACAACATGCTCAGACACCTTTTGAAACTTGGAACAAGAGGAAGCCTCGCATCTCTTATTTCCATATCTTTGGGTGTAAGTGTTTCATCCTGAACAATGGTAAGGACCAGCTGAAAGCCTTTGATAGAAATCTGATGAGGGAGTTTTCTTAGGATACTCCTCAGTCAGTAAAGCTTTCAGGGTGTATAACTGTCGGACCCTTTGTGTGGAGGAAACACCTCATGTTGTGTTTGATGAGACTGCATCAGTGCGTAGAAAACAGGTTCCGAGTCCTGACGTTGAGGGGGTTACCAAGAGAGTAACAAGACTGAGTCTGAAAAATCCTGAATTCTAGATCAAACTTGTCAGTGCTCCCAAAGGATGGGATGATGATGATGAAGATCAGGATGGACCTCAGGCCAACCCTCAGCAAGCCCCAGCCTCAGTGAATGTTAAGTCTCAGACGGAGGGACAGACTCAACCTGAGGTACGTACTGTCGGTGATGATGCTTCTGCACCTGAGACAGTTACTGAGTCCAACTCTGTAGGGAAAAACAATGTCTCTGATATTGGCCAACCCTCAGGAAATAACTCAGTATCCCCTGTTCTTGCTCGTTCTGCTTCTTTGCCTGTTATTGTCGAGACTAATATTTCAGTAACAGACGAGGGGACGTCAGCAGCTCCCAGTGCTCCCATCAACAGGAGGTGATGGCTAGATGATCACTCATTGGCTGATATCATTGGTGATATCAATGAGGGGGTCAGGATAAGGTTGTCCTTTGGCGAGAGTGCTATGTTTTGTTGTTTCCTGAGTGATCCGGAACCTAAGAGCATAGAAGAAGCTCTTGCTGATCCCAACTGGATCCTAGCCATGCAGGATGAGCTTAATCACTTTGAGCGGAATCAGGTTTGGGAGTTAGTTGAGAGACCTAGGCGTCAACATGTTATTGGCACCAAATGGGTCTTTAAGAACAAGAGGGATAAGAAGAATGTTGTTGTTAGAAATAAGGCCAGACTAGTGGCAAAGGGTTACTCTCAGGCAGAAGGAATAGACTATGATGAGACCTTTGCCCCGGTCGCAAGGTTAGAAGCAATCAGGTTGTTCCTGGCATATGCAACATTCAAGAAATTCAAAGTGTATCAGATGGACGTAAAGAGTGCTTTTCTGAATGGTGTACTAAACGAGGAGGTCTATGTTGAGCAACCTCCAGGGTTCGAAGTTGGTGACAAGGTATATCACCTGAAGAAAGCTCTTTATGGCCTGAAGCAAGCTCCGAGAGCTTTGTATGATACATTATCCAAATTCCTGATAGACCACGGGTTCGTGAAAGGAACAGTGGACAGGACCCTCTTCCGGATATCTGAAGGGGAGGACATTCTCTTGGTTCAGATTTATGTGGGTGACATAATATTTGGATCTCCTAATCTGAAGCTTTGTGAGAAATTCTCTAAGCTGATGACTGGGAAATTTGAGATATCAATGATGGGAGAAATGAATTTCTTTCTAGGTCTTCAAGTCAAGCAAATTGACTCTGGAATCTTCATAAATCAGTCCAAGCATGTGAGGGACTTGATTCAGAAATTCGGAGTTCAGTTCAGCAAAGTCTCATGTATTCCAATGAACACAAATGAGAAGCTGGATCCTGACAAAGAAGGAGTCTCAGTAAATCAGACTGAATATAGGGCACTAATTGGATCTCTATTGTACCTGACTACAAGTCGTCCTGACATCACTTATGCAGTAGAAGTTTGTGCAAGGTATCAGTCTGATCCAAAGAAGAGTCATCTAGAGAGTGCCAAAAAGATACTGAAATACCTGAGAGGTACAGTCAATCTAGGACTTTGGTATCCCTCTGATGACAACCTAGAACTGACTGGTTATTCAGATGCAGATTATGGAGGCTGTAGGCTTGATAGGAAATCAACTACAGGCACATGTCAGTTTCTAGGGAGTAAACTGATCTCTTGGTTTTCTAAGAAGCAAACCAGTGTTGCAACGTCTACTACTGAGGCTGAGTATATGGCGGCAGGCAGTTGTTGTTCTCAGATCCTATGGCTGAAACAACAACTGAGAGACTACCAAATTGAAGCCACTGAAGTCCCAATTTATTGTGACAATAATAGTGCCATTGCCATATCCCAAAACCCAGTCTTACACACAAGGTGTAAGCATGTAGACATCAAGCATCACTTCATAAGAGATCATGTTGAGAAAAAGGACATCAGGATGGAGAGAGTCCCTACTGATAAACAGAGAGCTGACATCCTGACTAAGGCTTTGCCTGAAATTAGGTTTGTTGAATTATCAGTAGAGTTAGGACTCCTTGACCCAGGCTTAGGAGATTCAAACTGAATCTCTGATCAGAATGCATAAGGTCAGTGGGAATGACTAACTAGGACTCAGGATGAAGGAATCTCAGAGAGAATGTGAATGGTTGTAGGAGGAACATTCAGTATGAAAGGGATGATCAATATAGACTGACTAAGATTCAGGACACTGAATTCAGGGCTCGTCACCCTGATAGGTCACATGTGGTATCAGTCAGAATACAAATCTGACTGACTGGTATGTTTCCTGATTTTCTTTCAGTCATCATATCTTGCTTGCATCATTCTTGATACTGTTTGCCGTATTGTCAAATCAATTTATTTTATCATTTAATCCCAGCCATTCATTTAATATTCAGTTATTATTTAATGAAAATTATTTGAATTAAATATGGATATGCTCTGACGCGCATTTAATGCACAGAGGGCGGGAACAGTTTTCGATAAAGTTTTGACTCATTACTGTTGAAAACCGAAGAGTCTTCATGCATCTTGCGTTTTAATCTTGACCATTGAATGTCATAAGTCATAATTTTCTGAGCCATCCGATTAAAACTGGATTTTAGTATAAATAAGGGAAGTTTTTGTTATTGCAACCTTTATGCACTCAAATATTTTCTTGATATATTTCTCTCTACAAATCGATTTTCTTCATATCTTCATATTACATCCATGGCTTCTCCTTCTGTGGATTCATTCTTTGGGAACCTATTTCATCTCAGAAATAAAATCCACTGGGAACCATTTGGAGATTTTACCTTTAATCATCCTGATATCTTGCCTGTGAAGGAGCTTTTCGAAAATGCAGGTCTTCTGCAATTTATCACAGCAAGACCCCAGAGACTCCATCCCCGTCTTGTTGCTGCCTTCTATCTCAAAATGGCGCAGAACAAGGATTCCCAGGAGTGGGAGACGTGCATTCACCTGACTTCTTGTGTGAAGGGGAAGGATGGTGAGGAAGAGATGACCAGGAGGTGGGTCACTCTCAACCTCAGGCAGAAGATTAAGGAGGCTTTTAATCTTCCTCACTCTGGATGAATCCCTGTTGACTACGGGTTTGGGACCGAGAAGGATTATCTCCAGTCCTCTGCGATGGTGATGTGGTCCTGAAGTCTGGCCTGAACAAGTCGGTTCTGAGGATTGAGAATCGTCACTTCTTCGACCAGACTAGTCAGGGAGTGATGGGGATTGCTGGAGGGCTGGAGCAGATTTCGCTTCCGAAATTATATACAATGATGGCGATCTCTGATGCCTCAGTGCACAATTTTAACTAGGAGGATTACTTCCTCCAATTGCTGGTAGCTGAGACCAACAAAATCAAAAACTCACCGGAGGGTCAGGCGACTTTTGAGGCCAAGATGCACTTTGGCACCAAGATTTCTCTGATCTTGGAGACCCTAGATCTCGGTGATGTGGATCAGGCCCAATCACTCAAGATTCCAGCGAAGATCGATATCTTCAGACCCTACTCCGGTGATGCTGGCACCTAGAAGAGACCAAGGACCCAGAAGAAGAAGGCTCAGGCGAGCACGACTGGAAGAGTCAAGGATCAGGCGAGCAAATCTTCAGGGGCCGATACTGCGAAGCCAGCGGAGGAGAAAACTAAGCCCTCAGGACCCAAGCAATAGAAGCTGACATTCTTATATCCGGGGTCAGAGGAGAGAAAGAAGAAGCTCGTGGAAGAGCAAGCTGCTGAAGAAGTGATTCAGCATACACATCCGGAGAGGCAATCAGCTCAGGCTGCTCTTGAAATCGCCCCTATCTCTGCCATTCCAGATGTTGCACCCTCTGATCCAAATCCACTGATTCTTGACATCGTTTCAACATATCAGGGTTTGGAGACCCACTCAGGTGAGGATCAGGGGGAACCTGCTCAGGAGGAGGTTGCTGAGTCAGTTCAGGCTGAGGTCCCATGGCCATTCCCTACGCCTGATGAGAACACATTGCCAGACTTTGAAATAGTGGCAAGGGGAACGGCTGCGGAGATGGTGGAGAAGAGGTTTCCTGACCTCTCAGATGCTCAGAAGGAGACAGTTGTGCAACTTCGCCCCTATGCCATGATCAGGAATGCCACCTGGCCTGAACTCAGTCAGCTCGGAGAGTCGCGATGTTTGGACAAAATGGCTAAATCAGAAGCTGCTCTCTTTGATCACTTTGACGTAAACTCTCTACATCACCTGATGAAGATGGTGAACTTCATTAAAACCATCCGACGCATCTATCCTGAGCCCGGGCCTCAAAGAGCAGAGAAGGAGAAGGAAGCTGAGAGGGAGGTTGTTGTGACTGCTGATGATGCTCAGCAAGGTGGCACTGAAGGGGTCAGTGCACCGGCCGATGAAGCAATCCTAGGACCCGGGACTGCGGAGGCTTCAGGAGAGGGTCCAACAGGTCTGGTCCGAGTCAAATGAAAATGGATCACCCCCGAGTCACTATATGTTCAGAACTCCTCACGAGCCCTTGCCAATCTTCACAGAAGGGTAATCCTCGTCGAGAGAAAAACAAGTCGGGTTGGTTCAAATTCTGAAGTTCTGAATAAGAAAATGCATAGACTGGATCGAGACCTGAACGAGATGGGAACTGATATGCATGCTGCCATTGACCTTCTTGGAGAAGTTTGGACTCAACACTCAGTAGATCTCACTGTTATCTCTGAGCAAGCAAAAGGGGCCATTCAAAGCTGCAATCAAATGGTCTCTGATGCGCAAACTCAGCAGGAGAAGAAGCTTGACACTTTTCTTGATCAACAACTGCCTGAAAGGATTGATCAACTGGTTAATGAAAAGCTGGCCAAGCTAAAGGCTGAACTGAAGGAGGAGCTGCTGGGTGAGATGTCCGCACAAGAGAATATGGAAATTGCCTCTGCCCTGGAAAACCGAATGATGAGATTCGAACAATGGCTGAAGGAAGAACATAATTCAGCTGTTGATAAACTCAGTGTTGATATGAGAGTGATGGCAGGGCAGATAGGGCAACTGCAGGCAAACCAGACTGAGATGGACAGTCAGTTCACTTTATTGGCGGAGTCAGTAAATGAGGTTGTTGGCCGAATCAACGACGATGATGCCAAAAAGGGGGAAGGAAAGAAGCAAATTACTGCTGGAAAAGCCAAGAAGAAAAACTTCCCCCCTGAACTGAAAGCTACGGACAGAAAAAGGACTAGGTCCGTAGCTGCCATCGAAGCTGCTGAAGGTTCATAGCCGAAGAGGTTGAGGTCTTCTGAGGATCCCGCTCTGGAACCTTTGTATAAGGAGATGGAGGAACAAATGCACCATTGGATGATCACTCAGACGAAGATGGTGATGACTGAGGCGGAGAAGTTAGCAAAGATGAAGGAGATTTCGCTACTCAGTCAGATCCAACGATTAAAAGAGTCCAATGAGTACCTGACTTCGCAGGTTCAGAAGAAGAAATTTGTGCCTTCTGGATCTCGAACAAAGACTCAGAGGAAGATGGTGATCAACCCAGGTCAAAGTCCTCCTCCACTTCGTTTTGTTGAGGATTTCATTCCGATAGAGATGTTGGAGGTATGGATTCCAATCTGGAATAGGTGGGCTTACCTATTCTAAGTGGTGGGGTTATGGGACGATCTATCTGAAGACAAAGACGTCATACTCCATCACTGGATGGTACAGGATCATCCGGATCTATGGGCTGAAATAATCAGACATGCTGACACTGAAGGTGTAGAGATTGCTCCTCCGGAATTCATCAAGTATCCTCCTCCACTCTTCAGGAACTCCAAGTAACTGGACCGGAATGCAATATCTGAAGAAGTCGTCAGGGTAGGACGCACTGCCGGGGCCATTGGTGATCGGAACAGGATGAAGCAGGTCCTGAACCGAGTCTTGGAGATGTATGAAATTTCTCAAGCTGCTTGGAATAAGGATGAAGAGTAGATCAGGAAATAGTTGTTCAGGAATTTGTAATAGCTTCAGGATAACTGTAACTCTTATATCAATCAATGAAGTTATTTTATTTTCCTGAGTACAACTTCTTGTTGACTCCTGAATTTACTTTTCTGTATCCTTATCAAGAACTTTACTAACCCATTCCTTGTTTTCATCTTATAGACTAAGTACCTAGTTTGTCAGGTGGTACTAAGTTGTTTTTTCACTGACTAAGTCAGTTGATTGTATAGATGGATAGGAATTTGCTTAAGGGTTTTGGCATCATCAAAAAAGGGGAAATTGTTGGGACAATCTGAGTATTTTGTTTAGATCCGAAAACCCCTGATGAATTTACCTTAGTACAGTTGTTCAGGTTTATCTAGTTCAGGATACTTGGGTTAGGAATTCAGTACAGGTGGAACACATTGAAGACTGAAGAATATTGGAGTCGACCTAATTTACTGAAGTCTGAAGTTTAATCCATCCTGAAGCTGAAGAACGAAGCGTGCTGATCCGTCCTGAAGACAATCCTGAAGTACCATTGACTGATGTTTCTACTGAGTACACTAAGCATACTCAGGACAGAACTTAGTCAGTGAAGAGTAAGTGTAACCTATCACGCTGTGCTGAATGCACAAAAGACCTGAGTTAGGCCTTGAGTCAGCTTATCTGACTCATGTAAGTCCAAAGCAAAAAGGTTACACATACTGGGCTGAATAACCTATCAGGTTGTGCTGAACGCACATAAGACCTGACTTAGGCCTTGGTTCAGTTTACCTGAATCATGTAAGTCCAAAGCAAAAAGGTTATTTATGCTATGGGACAAGAGATAAAGAGAATGTCAGTAAGACTACAATAAGACAAACATTCAAACTGAGTTATTAACAAGAGACTCAGAGTATTGAATGTACGAGGAAGGACAAATGTCTGAAGGTCAACTAGCCATTAGAACGGAGAGCCAATGATCTTTCGACAGGTATGTACGGAGTCTGCGCAGCATTTAATGCGTCTCAGAGTTACAGGCGGCGGGACAAACTTGCCAGATTAAGCATGGCGGTTAGGTCAAACAGTACTTCTAGCCTGCAAGTACCCTAAAATATGAAAGATTTGATTTGATCTCCTTCAACGGATCTATTTTGAATCTTTCCTATAAATATGGAGAGCCTTGCACCCATTCAAGGCTAACGGGAAATTTCCAAGCGAAAGCTCTCAAGAATCCAAGAACTCAAAGCATACTTTGAACAACACTCTGCAATTAAATTTCCCTAGTGTTGTAGTAGGATTCTCTCTGTATTTGCTTAGATCGATAGCTCTAATATTTAGCATTGCTTTGTACTGCTAGAGCTATCCTAGTTGGAAACCAAGAATACCAAACCACTCAGGGTGTGAGATTGGTTGGTTAGAATGACTGGGACTTGTAAAACGCCCAGGAGTCAGTTCCTAAGAGAGGAAGTTGGCTATTCGTGTCCCTTGGTACGTAAAAACCAAGTACATATCCTCAGGGTTTTGAGGATAGCTTCCTATTAATTCAGGTCGTGGACGTAGGAGTTGGTTATCTCCGAACCACGTTAAAAAGACCCTTGTGTGCTGATTTACATACTTGTTCAGGATCATAACTGTCATCAT
>JAPKLY010001358.1:27890-46401 GCA_026898435.1 Prunella vulgaris | reverse complement strand
CCTCCAGCGCCGTTCCCTCCAGCAGCCGTTCCCTCCAGCGCCGTTCCGTCCAGCAGCCGTTCCCTCCAGCGCCGTTCCCTCCAGCAGCCGTTCCCTCCAGCGCCGTTCCCTCCAGCAGCCACAGCAGCGCCGTTCCCTCCCGGCGTTCCTTCCAACAGCGAGCAACGGCGGCGCATAACTCTGTTTTTTTCTTTCTCAATTCTCAATTACTTTCTTTCTCAATTATGCTTTGAATTACTTTCTCAATCAAGGTAAAGCTTAAAGAAAATGAATTATAGTCAAGCTTTTTCTTTCTCAATTCTCACATAACTCTGTTTTTTTTTTTTTATGTTCCTACTTCCTGCTCAAAGCATGTGGAATAAAAGGTTAAAATTTTCCCTTAATATGAGAATAATAAAAAATAAATCCAACTTGTTGTGTATCTTTTAATTAATTAAAGTTTGCATCATCTTTTAATTAATTAAAGTTTGCATCATCTCTCAGTATTTACCCGACAAAGTGGATTAGTTTAATTATTTGGATCGAGTTCTATTGGTGCTAATTTGGATGTCCTTTCAGACTAGACATTTTTCTATTATTATCAGTGTTGAACTTTGATGAACTTATTTTACATTTGATGTTTTGCAAGATATTTGATGAACTTGAATTTACATTTGAGGTTTGTAAGACATTTGATTAACTTGATTTTACATTTAATGTTTGCAAGACAGTTGATGGAATTCACATTTGATATTTGTTAGATTTGTGGTAAATTTAGCTTCATATTTGATATTTGTATGATATTTGGTGGATTTATTTTAATATTAAATATATATTTATATAATTATGACGTCATACCGGCTTAACCGCTTTATTAACGGTCCGACCGATCGAACCCGGTCCGACCAAAAATTCTAAGGTGTCCGGTTCAACGTCCGGTTCCGCTTTTTAAAACATAGCTTGAATGATGTGTTGCAGCAACTCTTAAAAGTAACAGCAAATTTTATTCTTGATTCATTACTTGATGATTTGCTAGTGCTATATTCTTTTATGCTAATTAATTTTGGTTGTAACTATTCCATCAGGAAACAAAAAACTTCAAGTGAGGGCCCACAAGGACAAATGTAAAGCAGGTTAACATCAGCATTTTATTTCATCCTTCCTGTTTTGTTTTTTAAAGGGATCCTTGCAGTTTATTTTCACAAGTAATGGAGTTTGTCATTTGGCAGTAGAGGAAAGATTGAATGCTATGGAAGTAGAAGAAGGCAAAATTAAGTTTATTAGGACAAGAGTTGGGCATAGATATCAACTATGTTCAGAAGCAATCTTGACCGTCCAAGAAGGTAAGGCTAAGAGAGGAGTATCAGCCGTCCACCTATCTTTATATTAATTCATTTACTTTAATTCTTTTATTGTAGCACCTTAGTAGTTGTTATTTGCAATTAAGGATTGTGGCCCAAATTGATATATGTTTGGCAATTTGAATAAATCTGGAGGAGGTTATTGTAATTTATCCCACATATATTATCGACTTAAATCATGATCAGGCATAATTTATTCTTTTATTTTATAATATTTACAACGTTTTCAGCATTATCAAATGGTAAATATTAAATACACTAGCCCATGTTGCAAGTGATCAATACAGTTAACAAGAAACAGCATCATAGATTATTAGTGATCATAATTATTGAACATGTAAGTATAAGAAAATTCATCAAAATCTTGTGTAAGAGTACATAAAAACTCTAAACAACAGAGCAAAGAATTTATAAGAGAAGAAAGAATAAAAGCAACCATGCACAATTCTCATATCAAAATAATATATCACAAGAAGTTAAACCTCATTTGGCGTCACAATTCTAAGACAGAAAAAATAGACTAGGGAGAACCATTTATCAAAAGCAACACAATTCAGGTGTCTTTCTGTCATCATATTTAAAGAGAAAGACGAGAAATTGCTTCCACAATAGAGAGTAGCAATTAGTGGAGAGGATTATCATCATTCACATGAATCACATCAAAGATCAGCAAAAATTAAAGATTATTAAAGCTGAAACCCTAAACATCAAAATAGAATATAACCCAGAAGCCCATTAGAACGAAATCTTGAAAGCATAAAACGCACGTATGACAAATAGATGCCATTCTGACCCTAAAACAGATAAGAGTCTTCTGATACCTCTGTTCTGCTGTTGAGCAACATTTTTTGAAGCCATTGTCGATATCTCTTGAAAATTGGGAAACCCTCTTCAATTACTCTCTCTCTCTCTCTCTCTCTCTCTCTCTCCCTCTCTCTCTCTCCCTCTCTCTAATGGCCTCCACGAGAACACAGGTAACTTGGAATTGAATGAAACGGACGCCCTATTTAAGCTGTAGAAGGGTTCGCAAACGGTCCAATTTTTTAAACTAGAGTCATTCCATAATGTGTGCCATTTACCAGTGCGCCAAATTAAGATGCATTGGCGGGTGTTGCGTACTCTATTTTTCCCCTTTCATTCTTCTTCTTTTCTTATATAGATAAAAATAGAAAAAAATTATAAAATAGTTTATAAAATTAACAATAATTATATAATTATGTAAAAATATTATAAATTAATTTATTTTTTAATTAATATGTAAATATTCCATAAAAGTAATCATATGAATTAGTATGCTGCTTATTTGAAAAATTTTCAAGAAATGAAAATGAGAATAAAAATAAATATATAATTATTATAATGATTAATAAAAATAAGAGATACACACAATAATATTTTTTATTTTAAATAAGATAATGATTACCTCATTCAATTATTTTCATTTCTATTTTATAGTATTTTTTTATATTAATATCATATTATTTTTTTGAAATTAGAATATAATAATAAGAATTAAAAAAATTATTTTTATTTCTATTAAGGAATATATGAAACAAGTGCTGATTAATTTTAGTCCAACTTTTTTTAAGTACATACATAACTGATTAGTGTGAAATTTGCTCGAAATTATTGTCCTTTTATTGCCAATTTTGATATGATTTTTTGCATTTTCTACACTAATTTGATTAATTGTGCTTATTGTGGTGCATTTTTATTGAAATTTGAATTGAATTGTGGGTTATTAAATTGGGCTCTTATATTTTCTATTTAATGATTTTCGGATGAAATGATTAAGGATCAGGATATTCTCCCCCCCATAATTGAGTATTTCACCCCCACTTTCACTTCACCCCTTATATTTTCATTTCACCACCAATAATTATCGTAATTAACCCTTATCATTGTATGAATTAATTTTTTGTAAATTCACCCCACCCTTTCAAAGAGGAAAAACGTGTGCCGAATCCACCAAGAGAGAAACTGAATATCCGATGCCCTCATCGCACACCACGCCAGCTGCTGCACTGCTCTGTCTCGTTGCCGTCGCACCAGAGATGTGACACCTCACTGCCGATTCCACCTCCAGCCGTGAATCACCGGAGAACCTAATCCTGAAGCCAATTTCGCTCAATCCACCGCCATGCCCTAGCCGTCGACTGAAGCCCAGGGAGCGCAGCCTCTGATGTACAATTGCGCCCATCTCCGTCGAGGCTTGTCTTTGTTTCGCCGATCAAAGCCCACTGGCTAGAATATTCGTCGCGCCCAATTAAAGCTCAAGCGCTGAAAGGTGTGGGTTTCTTGATTTTAGTTGGAAATTTTGTTGAATGGATTTCTTGATTTGAACGTGGGTTTGCTTTTTTCGACTCTGGTGTTCCGATTTGTGTTGATATGTTCGACCGATTTTGCCGAACAAGAAACAGATTTCGAAGCACCACTTTTTATATTTTGTCAAACAAATGTTCGGACAATGCTCACCGAACCTGGAGCATTTTTTCGAAAAAGCTGACCGAATTAGTACCTAATTTTCGAAAAAAAATTCCGACTCAATTAATCTTGACTGCTCTGGAACCTTCCAGAAGATAATCCGACGGTCCGTATAATTTTAGAGGACGATCTGACGGTCCATATCATAGATCGCAAGGATCAATGACGTGGCAGTGACACAGTATTAAACTTATCCGGAATTTAAATATTTAAATTTTAATCAGATACACTTACTGATCCGGATTGATGACGTGGAGCATCCAACGATTCAGATTAACTTCGTTCGGATTGAGCTTCTTCGGATCGCTGACGTAGACGATCCACAGAGGTATTCCGGGTCACCAATTGGGTCGACCCATTTCACATTTTTTGGTCTCTAAAAAGATATAGAGAATGGGCCAAAGGCCCAAAGACCAATTGCCAAGATCCAAGTCCACGGCCACAAACTCGGCGCGGCCGGCAGTCCGGACGGACGGCGGTGGCGGCGCGCGCGCGCGTGGCTAATGGGAGAGACTCCCTTAGCCTATTTTGAATACCATCAAGAAACTCCTATATATATACTATGAATTTCTTCATAGTTTTTCCAATGTGGGATAGTTAAAGATTCCTTCTTTTAACTTACTCCCACATGGACCCACATCATATTTGTATTAATCTCCCCACTTTAGGAATTAATTTCTCACTCACCGTAATTCGATTTTGAGAACGAAAAATACTGTGACGATCTACTCCGCGAGTAGAACGCATCGACTACACATAGTCTCATGGAAATTACCATTTTGCCCTCCATTAAATTGGTCCAATTAGAGCATTAAAACTCAATTTTTCAAAACCAATTCCAACAATCCCCCACATGAGTGGAAATCGCACCTACAACAATGCAGACACACAGTTCAGTTCATGTGAAACTTCATTGCTTCCAGATAAGTGGTTTGTGGCCTTGAACTTTCCGTAGTCTTCGACCATCGGGTACACCGGCGGCTTAGTAGACGCAGTGCCTTGAACTAGTCCTCCTTAGTGTATACCGAATCAACGATGCAGACACAACTTAGTTTCGACTTCGTTTGTTCTCACATTTTTGTCCGCTTTGGTCATGGACGCCCTTTGTATTCATAAATGTTTGGTCAAAGCGGCCCTCACTTCTCATTTATATAGGTGATCTCCATTTGAGTATCCCGTCATACTCATTCTATTTGGAATCATTAAAAGTTTCAAAAGACTTAACCTTTACCACATGTTACGAGTCTCAACACTTGATATCGTGCTGTCAGGAATGGTCATATTTCTCAAGTGTTTTCTTAACAACCTTCACAGTTTTGTTTTCCCCTTGAACCAAGTTCTTGGGATCTCCAGTCATCATGGTTGGGTTACCACTGTGTTAGTTCTGTTTGTGGTTTTCAGACCCATTCCTTCTATCAGCATGTTCATTTGATCTCGGTTTATACTCTTGGTGAGTGGATCCGCAATATTATCCTTTGACTTCACATAGTCAATGGATATCACACCAGTTGAGATCAAATGTCTAACAGAATTGTGTCTACGACGTATGTGTCTAGACTTTCCGTTATACATATTGTTCAAAGCTCTACCAATAGCAGCTTGACAGTCACAGTGTATCATTACTGATGGTACTGGCTTGTTCCAACATGGAATATCTTCTAGAAAGTTTCAAAGCCACTCGGCTTCTTCACCGGTTTTATCTAAAGCGATGAATTCTGATTCCATAGTGGAACGGGCTATACAAGTCTGTTTTGTAGACTTCCAAGACACGGCTGCTCCTCCAATAGTGAATACATATCCACTAGTTGAAAATGAGTCTTTAGTGTCGGATATCCAGTTTGCATCTCTGTATCCTTCAAGAACAACTGGATACCTTGTATAATGAAGCCCATAATTAAGGGTATACTTTAAATATCGTAATACCCTCTTAAGAGCCTTCCAGTGCTCGACTCTTGGATTACTCGTGAATCGACTCAGTTTGTTCACTGAGCATGCAAGATCAGGGCGTGTACAATTAGTTATGTACATCACACTTCCTATGATCCTTGCATATTCCAGTTGAGCCACTGGATCCCCCCTATTCTTTTTCAGGTGAACATTCAGTTCAAGATGTGTTTTAGCAGGTGGATCGTCTAAGGCATTGAATTTTCTCAAAACTTGCTCAACATAGTGAGACTGTGTTAGAGATATTCCATTTGACGTCTTCTCGATTTTGATTCCAAGAATCACATCTGCTAATCCCAAGTCTTTCATGTCAAAGTTTTTGTTTAACATGTTTTTCGTATCAATTATGACATTGTGATTGTTTCCCATAATCAACATGTCGTCAACATATAAACATACGATGACAAATCCATTTGGTGTATTCATTATATACACACACTTGTCGCATTCATTAATACGAAACCCATTTGACAACATATTATTGTCAAATCTTAAGTGTCACTGTTTTGGAGCTTGTTTAAGTCCATACAGTGTTTGAACGAGTTTGCATACCTTTTTCTCGTTCCCAGGTGCAATGAAACCTTCTGATTGATCCATATAGATTTCAGCATCTATTTCTCCATTGAGAAAGGCAGTCTTAACATCCATTTGATGTATTTCGAGATTGTGCAAAGCTGCAATCGCGATTAGTACACGAATGGAAGTTATTCTCGTGACAGGTGAATATGTATCAAAGAAATCATATCCTTCCTTGTGTCTAAAACCCTTTGCTACCAAACGGGCTTTATATTTATCTATTGATCCATCTGCTTTGTATTTTCTTTTAAGGATCCACTTGCGTCCTAAGGTCTTGCAACCTTTATGGAGGTCTACTAACTCCCACGTATTGTTTTGCAGAATATAGTCAATCTCGTTGTTGATAGCTTCTTTCCAGAGTGGTGCATCTGGTCTAGACATAGCTTCTTTGATTGACTTTGGTTCATCTTCCTCTAACACGTAAGTGAAAAAGTCCGGACCAAAGGTCTTATCAATTCTTGCTCTTTTACTGCGTCTTGGCTCTTCACTCTCTTGAGTAGAAGGCTCAGCAGTGTCATTCCTTTCCTCATGAGTTCGCTTGTTTGAACTCACATCTTCCTTGTTTCTGCAAGGGAAGATATTTTCAAAGAATATGGCATTCCTTGATTCAATTGTAGTTCCTTCTGACATATCGGGTACTTTTGATTTATGAATCAGAAACTGATAAGCACTACTGTTAAGTGCATATCCTATAAAGATACAATCGACCGTCTTGGGGCTTTAACTTGTTTAGGACCGGGCACTTCAACCTTTGCCAAACACCCCCACACTTTGAGGTATTTATACGATGGTTTTTGTTTTTTCCATATTTCATAAGGTGTTTGATCCTTAGTTTTATGTGGAATTTTATTCAGAATGTGGTTGGCCGACAGAATGGCCTCCCCCACAAGTTTTGTGGTAAACCCGAGCTAATCAACATAGCATTCATCATTTCCTTTAATGTTCGGTTTTTTTTCCTCAACACCATTTGATTGAGGTGAGTATGGTGCTGTTGTTTGATGTATAATGTCTGTTTCAGCACACAACTGTTCAAACGGAGCAACATACTCTCCACCTCTATCACTGCGAATTGCTTTGATTTTTGTGCTCAATTGATTCTCTACTTCATTTTTATATAGTTTGAAAGCTTCTATCGCTTCATCTTTGCTTCGCAGTAAGTATACGTATGAGAATCTAGTACAATCGTCAATAAAGGTAATAAAATACCTTTTTCCACCTCTAGTTTGCACAAATTTTAAGTCACATACATCCGTGTGAATTAAATCTAGAGGAGATGTGTTCCTTTCAACAGATTTAAATGGTAAGTTTGCCATTTTAGCCTCGACACAATTTTCGCATCTTTTGGATGTATCAACATTGATAAAGTTAAGTAAATCTAAATTTACTAAACGCTTTATGGAATTTAAATTAACATGTCCTAATCTACAATGCCATAAAGAGGAACACTCAGCGATATAGACAGAAGTAGATGCATTTTCATTCATTGAAATTGTGCCTTTACGGCTTACAACCATAGCTGATATTTTGAACAGCCCGCTGTCGAGATATTCTCGACCAAGGAACTGTCCAAACTTACTAAGTATGACTTTGTCAGACTCGAATACAATTTTAAATTGATGACTAACTAGTAGCGACTCTGAAATCAGATTTCTTCGGATGTCTGGGACATGTAGCACATCCTTCAGCTTGAGTTCTTTTCCTGAGGTGAGTTTCAGAATAACTTCACCTGTACCAGTCACTTCAGACGAGGCTTGGTTTCCCATGAACAATTTTCTCCCTTCTGCAGCAGAATAAGTGGAGAAGGCTTCTTGTTCAGAACATACGTGGCAGATGGCTCCTGTGTCCACATACCATGATTTTGGATTGCCTGTCATATTGGCTTCAGACACCATGCATGACAAATCCATGTCTGTGACCCCAGTTAGGTTCACATTAGGCTTTCCTTTCCCTTTGTCTTCTTTCTTGGGAGCACGACATTCATTAGCCCTATGATTGGGCTTTCCACAGTTGTAGCAGTTCCCAGTAAACTGCTTCTTGGCATTAGGGGCTGCAATCTTCCCTTTTTTCTTGTCATTGGGCCTATTTCTCTTCTTTGATGGACCTCCCTTTTCCATCAGATTTGCTTTGGCCTCAACAGGGGTGAATTTTCCATCCCTCTTCCGATTGTCCTCTTCAATTCTAAGATGAACAACCAACTCTTCAACAGTCATTTCCTTTCTCTTGTGTTTGAGATAGGACTTGAACTCCTTCCACGAAGAGGGCAGCTTTTCAATCACAGTAGCTACCAAAAATGATTCTGGTAGAATCATACCTTCTGCATCAATGTTATGGAAAATAATCTGCAGTTTTTGGACTTGCTCAACGACGGACTTATTGTCCTCCATCTTGAAGTCGTAGAGAGACGCTACCACGAACTTCTTAGTTCCAGCGTCCTCAGTTTTGTACTTAGTCTCCAGAGCAGTCCCCAACTGTCTGGCAGTCAGTATTTCATAGAATACCTCGTACAGATCGTTAACTAATCCTCCAAGGATGTAGTTACGGCACAGGTAGTCACCATCAGTCCAAGTATCATAGGCGACTCTCAGATTAAAGTCAGTTTCATCCTTTGAAACCACTTGACATTCCTCAACCAGGAACTTTGCCACTGACAGTGTGGTGAGATAGAAGTGCATCTTCTTCTGCCACCTTTTAAAGTCAGTACCCGAATTTTTTTTGGGTTTCTCTCCATGTACCATAACAGGCCTTACAGGCACTGGTCCAGTGGAGAGACTCACTGATGACCCCGTAGGGACAACAGGAACAGTACCAACCTATATGGAAGATGAACCACCAGTATGTGTGGTTGGAGTTTTCGCAGCAGCAGTAGTATCAACAGGATTATCTCCATTAGGGTTTGGAGTATCCTGAGGAACCACGGATTTTCCAGTATCAGTCATGGTAGTAGTTATTTAGTGAGATATATTTCGTCTTGCGATTGTTTTTTTTGATAGTGGTATGTAAATCACAGAGGACAAAAAACTACTATTCGTCCCCAAAGGTAAAACGATTTACGTCTCTGTGATAGCAGCACCGCTAAACACAGAGGAAATGCGAACTCTCGAAGTGTACGAACTGAACACACTATATGCTAAAAACAGAGGAGAGAGAGAGGACTCGAGATGCAGATTTTTGTAAAAAAATTATGTATGCAGGACCCTCCTATTTATAGATGCGTAAAAGGACTCAGTTGGGATTAATCTAAAGATACGTAGGAGATATTCCCACGATCTTAGTGGGCAGTTCTGACTGCACGTAATACGGAACCGACTCAATTAATCTGGACTGCTCTAGAACCTTCCAGAAGACAATCCGATGGTCTGTATAATTTTAGAGGATGATCTGACGGTCCATATCATAGATCGCAAGGATCAATGACGTGGCAGTGACACGGTATTAAACTTATCCGGAATTTAAATATTTAAATTTTTAATCAGATACACTTACTGATCCGGATTGATGACGTGGAGCATCCAACGATTCAGATTAACTTCATTCGGATTGAGCTTCTTCGGATCGCTGACGTAGACGATCCATAGAGGTATTCCGGGTCACCAATTGGGTCGACCCATTTCACATTTTTTTATCTCTAAAAAGATATAGAGAGTGGGCCAAAGGCCCAAAGACCACCTAAAAACCAATTGCCAAGATCCAAGTCCACGGGCTCGGCGCGTCCGTCCGGACGGACAGCGGCGGCGACGCGCGCGCGCGTGTGCGCGCGTGGCTAATGGGAGAGACTCCCTTAGCCTATTTTGAATACCATCATGAAACTCCTATATATATACTATGAATTTCTTCATAGTTTTTCCAATGTGGGATATTTAAAGATTCCTTCTTTTAACTTACTTCCACATGGACCCACATCATATTTGTATTAATCTCCCCACTTTAGGAATTAATTTCTCACTCACCGTAATTCGGTTTTGAGAACGAAAAATACTGTGACGATCTACTCCGCGAGTAGAACGCATTGACTACACATAGTCTCATGGAAATTACCATTTTTCCCTCCATTAAATTAGTCCAATTAGAGCATTAAAACTTAATTTTTCAAAACCAATTTCAACAAAGACAAGAAGCTGCCCTGCCACTGTTTCCGAAGAAGAAAGTGTTAAAATGAATTGGAGAGTTGCTAAAGAGGTAAATCACGTTTTTTTCAATTTTTGCCAAGAAATGCTTGGACTGTGCGATCGTTGGCCTTGGCCCATGCCAACTTTGCGAAGGAACCGTGCGATTTTGCTGGCCTGTGCGAAGCAAGTCGAAGTAATTCGCACGGTCATGCCAAAATTCGCATGATCGTGCGACACCAATGAACCGTGCGAATGTTAAAAATCAAAGAAATGATTTGGGCTTTGCTAAGACCCATTTGCATATGGAGGCCCAGTTGTAATTAAAGAGAGAAAAGGCAGAAACCCATTAGTATAAAAGGGAAGCACATCAGATTGGATTATGGGATTACACTCGGCAGTTTCTTTTTCTCCAAGAATTGTGGGGAGCTCCTCTTCCCACACACACTACACACATTAGTTAGGGTTTTATTTTTCTGCAAATTCTAGATAGATTTTAGTAGGATTTCAATTTCTTTGCAAGAATCAAGTGTTGGAACTCCATTGTGAGGTGATATTTTTCCTTTATTTTGTTTTAAGAGGTTTATTTTCATGTTCTTGGTTTATTGTTTTATCTTTGTTATGAGTTTATTTGATATGATCATGAGCTAAATTTCTTGTGCTTAGGGTGTTGGATATTATGTGAGAATTGACTAATCTATTGTGTATGTGCTTAGATTTTAATTTGTTTTGTGGTTGAGCTCCTAATTTGTGGATTACTTGAGTTTTAATTGATTGTTCTTCGTCGTTTATGCATTTTGATTGAGTGAGCAAAAAGCGAGAGTTAAGCTTGTTCGATTGAGTGTTTAATTGATTTGAATGATTTGTTAAATGCTTTTGTTGAAACGTCTATTACACCGAGAGGGATAGGTCGTTGAGAACACCCACAATTAGGCACTATTTTAATGTAATGAGAGTTAATCAATTAGGTGACCTAGTTCGATCATTTGATAAGTTAATTTTCGATGCATGTATACAATAGGTCTAGACTTAATTGTATCTAATGAGGTTTGTGTTGTGATTTTGTGGAAATTGGTTGATTGAGTTCTTTGATAATGAGTTTATTGAGTATTAATTAATTGTATCTATTAGATGGTGTATTAGGCTCCATTAGCAAAAAGCGAGAGTTGAGCTAGTGTAGACGAGTGCATTCATTGAGGGATATGAGAGATTAATTGTTTTTGTTAAGAACTTAGACCGTCGAGAGAGGCAAGGGACTTTAGAACACTTCTAATCAAGCATTGAGTTAATTGAATGAGAGTTTGTTAATTCGGTGAGGTTTAGACTTAACCTAAGAAGCCAATGAAACAAAAGATCGACATAGATTAAATTAGGTTCAAGGATCACATAATTGAAAACACCCGAAGCACTCCAATCATCACTTCATCTTAGTTGGTTTTAATTAGGTAGTTTAATTAGTTGCTATGATTTTATTTTTGCTTAGCCCAAAATCCAAAAACATTTACCGTTTTCTTAGCTTTAGTAGCATTCCATTTTCTATTGTTTCCTTACATTAGATTCTCTCCCTAGGGTTCGATATTTTTTTTACTTGGTCAAGCTTACGTACTACATTGATCCTATACACTTGTAGGCTAAACGAATTGTGTAAAAACAATTTGCGTATCAATAACTAAAAAAACATAACATCTTTTCTTTTTGAATAATATTTCAAAATCTTTTCTTTAATTCCAGAAAAAAATTGAATAGTAAATTGAGAACAGGAAATTAAGATAGGTGTCTTCACAACCGTATGCTCTTCTCAAATTTCAACCTAACAAAAAATTTAAGTACTTCTATTTTCATCTCAAAGTTTTAATTTTCTTGTTTTCGTTTCTAAATAATATTTCCAATTTCATGTTATTGTAAATTATAAAGTTTAAGACTCCATTTGGATGGATGAATTTAAAAATGAATGAATTTTACAAAAATACATATAAGAAAGCATAATTTATAAATAAATAAATAATTAATATATGAATAAATCCAAAGAATAATTAATAATACCTAAAAAAACAATTTATAACATTCAAAGAACAATATATAATACCAAATGGTAATTTATAATATCCAAAGAATAATTAATAAATATATAATTAATAAATGAATAATACTCAAAGAATAATTTATAATACACAAAGAACATCTTATAATTCCCAAAGACATTTTATAAATGAATAATTAATAAATAAATGAGTAAAAGCAAATGAACAATTTATAATACTTGAATAGCAACTGAGGGATACCCCAAAAACAAGTCTAAGTAATATCCCAAGAAGAAGTCTAAATAATACCCCAAGAACAAGTCTAGATAATATCTCATGAACAACTCACTGATATTTCAATTTAATAATACCCCAAGAACAAATCTGAACAACTCTTTAATACCCCAAGAACAATTCTTTGCAATACCTCAAGAACAACTTGCTATACCAAAAAATATACAGTGCGGCGTGTAGTGTGTGTTTTTAGAAAAAAAAAATCAAATTTAATTTAAAATTAAACTAAAATCAAGGTACATACTATGAACCCTAGTACATCCTAGAATTTACGAGATGATAAACGTACAAAACACTCATATATGTTATTAATTGCATAATTTAAAAAAAAAAAACTTATATAAGACCAATATAAATATGCCTCTTATTAAAAGTGATAATATTTTTAAGAAAAATGATAATCACTTTTAATAAAAATATTATCATTTTTTATTATAATTTTATCACTTTTTAAAAATGATAATTTTTTATTAATAAGTGATTAGTCTCATATCATGAGACGGTATCACATAATTCTTACTCAACTTTTTTATATTTGATAAATGTATGCGCGAAATTCTTTGTATGTTATTAACTATAAAAAGGGAAAATTACAAAATGGTTCACAAAATTGACACAATTTACAAATAGGTTTTTGTGCAAAAAAAAATATATGCTTCTATGCAAAAAAAAAAATTATACTTCTGTATAAAAATTGTGAACCAATTTATAAATATAGCTATTTTTTTTAACCAATATGTAAGTCACCCCTATAAAAATCCCTTTTATGTTTTGCATAAAAGTCTTGTGTATAGTAGAAGTATACATTAAATTTTCATTTTCACTTCTTAACATCTTTGACATGTCATATTTTGCATGTATATTTTTCGTTTGAATTTGTGTGAATATTTTAGTCTGAATATATGACAACTATATAAATTCATGTTTTAATTTTATATTGTTAGTATTTTTTTTTTGAATGAAAATGGTTAATTAATGGTTTCTATTTACACTTTTATCAAACATAGCGATGAGAGGAGATCACATACACCCTACACAGAAACCCTCGCGTATAGTAGGGGATTCAAATCTCAACTACAAAGAGATTTTTATGTAATTAATGAAACACAATATGAATATTTTGTGCATTTATCATAGGTATTTTTTTCTTTTTACCCCACTTACTTATATACATATTATATATGTGTAAATTGGGTTTTTTGCTGTATCTTTGTAGATAAAAATGCCACAAAATCCACTACAAAAAAAACGGGTTTTAGAGACCGCTTTTTAGCGACCGCCAATAAAGCAGTCGCAAATATTCATTTTAGCGACCGTATTTGCGACCGCCGAGGTGCTTTGGTAAATTTTGGAATATTTGCGACCGCCAAGCGGTCGCTAAATCATTTAAAAAAATTCCGACCGCCACATGCGGTCGCAAAAGTATTAGTAAAATACATTGCGACCGCATACGGGCGGTCGCAATCAGAAATGTGGTCGCTAAATTTTAAACCCGTAACTGGTAACCCGGAAAAGAAGAACCGGTTTGTTTTTTTAAATTAGCGACCGCTTTCTGGCGGTCGCAAAAATAAAATATTAATTTTGCGACCGCGTATGCGGTCGCTAAAGTAGTATCCGGTTAGGGTAGTTGGCTCCATTTAATTATATAATTTTGTGACCGCTTAAGGCGGTCGCTAGACATAATATGGCGGTCGCTAAAACACGATTATGGAACAGAATCAGCTTCTCTTTCCTTCAGTTTTTCGGTGAAAAAACCCCACTCACACCTCAAAAAATTTCTCAAATTCAAACGAGCATTGCTTCAACGTGTTCGTGGCAATTGTGGAAGTCTACTACTATATTGTGCTCGTTGCTTCTAATTCTTTAATTTTAAATTTTGTGTATTATATGTTTTATAAGTGTTCTTCATGTGACACATTAAATTTTAGAATTTATAATGTGAATAATTATTGTAATTGATTATAGTTGATTTTTTGTTTTAAAAAATTGGATATGTTTGTTTATAGTCGAAACTCTGCCGAATTTTTAATAATTTATATGTGATTCATTTTTAATTTGTATCAGATGGAACTCCCTGATCGTCGTTGGATGTATGAAATGCCTCGTTTGATACAAGGAAATATGAATTATGAATTTTGCCTGAAACTTGATGAGTTTATTAAGCTTGCCTGTAGTAAACCAAATTGCATGGATAGTTGTGGTCGGATTAGATGTCCTTGTTCAGGCAGAAAGTGCAGTAACAAAAGATTTTTGAGCATAGATGAGGTTAAAACTCATCTTGTGAGGTTCGGTTTTGCTCCATTTTATTATAATTGGACAAGACATGGTGAAGACAGGTGGAATTATAATTTGGAAATAGTGATTGCCTTCTATGATCAGTTGAGTAGTTGTGGAGGTGAGAGATTTGAGATTGGTAGTTCGAGCTGCGACCCGTCTACACCATTCGATGAGCTAGATGAATTCCATCGGTATCATATGATGATTGATGAGTCTGGTCTGGGTGTTCACCACACAGCCATGGAGGAGGAACCAAATCCACGTTCAAAGAAATTTTTCGAGATGCTCAAATCTGTCGATCAAAAATTGTTTCCTGGTTGTGATAATGAGACTCAGTTGTCATTCAACGCTCAGATGTTGTCCATCAAAACTGAAGGCAAAGTGAGTCAGAAAGTCTTCAATCAATTCGCCAAGTTGTTTAAACGGGCCCTACCCAAAGAGAACACAGCGCCAGAAAATTTCTATCAAAGTAAGAAGCTGTTGAAGGATATGGGTTTACCGTTTGAGAAGATTGATTGTTGTACCAATGGTTGCATGCTGTTTTGGGGCGACGACGAGAGCATTAATCAGTGCAGGATGTGCCGGCACCCTAGGTTCAAACCCTCTGATCGTAGGAAGAAGACAGCTTTCAAGTCGATGTATTATCTTCCCATCACTCCTCGTCTAGAGAGGTTATATCAGTCGAGTGCCACTGCAAAAGACATGACATGGCATGCTGAGGAGTGTTCTGATCAGAATTCCGGAGAGATGCGTCATCCTGCAGACTCTAATGCGTGGAGACATCTTGATAGAGAGTTCCCAGATTTTGCGAGTGAGAAGCGAAATGTGAGACTTGGTTTGTGCACAGACGGATTTGCTCCATTCGGTATGCACGGGAAGAAGTATTCTTTGTGGCCTATTTTGTTGACTCCGTACAATCTACCCCCTTGGTTGTGCATGAAGCCTCAACACATATTTCTCACTGTGTTGGTGCCTGGTCCTCGCAACCCGAAGGATAAACTGGATGTCTACCTTCAGCCGTTGATTAAAGAGTTGTTATATTTGTGGCATTTGGGAGTAGAGACGTACGACGTGTACCGAAAGGAGAACTTCACGTTACGGGCTGCTGTTTTATGGACCATTAGCGACTTTCCAGCATATGCTATGTTATCTGGGTGGTCGACAGCTGGAAGACTAGCGTGCCCGTACTGCATGGATGAGTCTGAGGCATTTTATCTTCCAAAGAGTAAGAAGATATCATGGTTCGACAACCACAGGAAGTTTCTACGTGATGATCATGCCTTTCGGAGGGACAAAAAGAATTTTCTAAAGGGTAAACCTCCTGTAAAGCGTCCAAGGCCACGAGTTCGAACAGGTATTTATATATTATTCATATTTTAACCAGTACTTAATTATTCTAAGAGTTTGATAGATTTAGTTTAACAATACGCATTTTATTCTAGGTGATTCGTTGTTGATAGAAGTTACAGTAACTGGATTGTGGAAAACGACTGAGGAGCACGCAATGGAACACAATAAACGGATCCGAGGAGGTTGGAAGAAGATGAGCATCTTTTGGGACTTGCCTTATTGGAGTAAATTATTGATTAGACACAACTTGGATGTGATGCATATAGAGAAGAATGTGTTTGATAACTTGTTCCACACGATTTTGAATACATAAGGCAAGACCAAAGACACTAAAAAATCTAGAGAAGAGTTAAGTAAGTTCTGTTCTCGTCCTAGTCTGTCCAGTGGTCAACGACCACGTGATTTTCCACAAGCATGTTACCAAATTTCCAGAGAAGACAAGAAAAAATTATTTAAATGGGTGAAGGAACTGCGGTTTCCGGACAATTACGTGTCCAACATAGGTAGGTAGTTTGAGCCAGAAACTGGGAAGATCGGTCCGATGAAGAGTCATGACTGTCATGTTTTTATGCAGCGGTTGCTACTGATTGCCTTTCGGTACTCACTTCCGAAGCATGTATGGTGTGTCATCACAGAATTGAGTCTATTTTTCAGAGACTTAACGGCCTCAATGATTAAAGTGGACGACATACAACGTTTGGATAGAGACATCCCTGTTATATTGTGCAAGTTGGAAAAAAATTTTCCACCCAGTTTCTTTGACTCGATGGAGCATTTACCTGTCCATTTACCTTATGAAGCTTTACATGGTGGTCCAGTGCAGTATATGTGGATGTACCCTTTTGAGAGGTAAGTATAAATTTATTTATTTAATTGTTTCTTTCTAATTTTATGTTATTTTATTGTTCATTAAGTATTGAATTTACTATTTTTAGGTATCTCCACAACTTGAAACGTAATATTGGAAATACAGCACACATTGAAGCATCCATTGTTAATGCTTATCTTACTGAAGAGGTTGGTACATTCTGTTCTTATTACTTCGGCGATCAAGTTCAAACCAGGATCAGAAATGAGCCTCGCAATTATGATGGTCGCGCAGAAGATCATCCTCTTCGTGAGTTCGATGGTATGCTGTCGGTATTCTTACATGCTGGTCGACCACTCGGTAAGGGGACCAAACGGTATTTCCAAAGTAACTGGGAAGAAGAGACGATACATTCGTATGTTTTGATGAATACGCCCGAGGTTCAACCATACATACAGTGAGTTTTATATTTTTAGTCATTTTTTGATGTTATGTTAGTATTTTAATACTAGTGTTTCTGATATGTAAGGATGTTTTGTGAGCAAACTCGTCAACAATTACCAGGCATCACAGAAGCAGAGGTGTATGATGCAATTCGCCACAAATTCATATTTTGGTTCCAAAAAATGGTATGTAATCACTACCTCATATTATATATTTGCCACAAAATTAATGCTATTAATCTTTGTAATACTTTAATATTTGTAGGGACAAATGAATCAGCTTCAGAATCCACATGTTGAAGCCTTGAGCAAAAAACCACTACGTGAAGTGATTTGTTATAATGGGTACTATGCAAATGGTTTTAAATTTCACACAGCTGCG
The DNA here is from genome assembly GCA_026898435.1 of Prunella vulgaris. Classification (NCBI taxonomy): domain Eukaryota; kingdom Viridiplantae; phylum Streptophyta; class Magnoliopsida; order Lamiales; family Lamiaceae; genus Prunella; species Prunella vulgaris. The sequence goes on along the minus strand of JAPKLY010001358.1, from coordinate 28,379 downwards.
TATGCTTCCGTAAAAGCCACTTCAAACAGCGGTGTTTGCGTTACCAGTGGAAACTTCAACGAAGCACCGGTCAATTACTATGGTGTGTTGCAAGAGGTGGTTGAAGTTGAATATCCGGGGTGCCCACGGAGAAAAAATGTTTTATTCTTCTGTGAATGGTTTGATTCGGGTCGCGAAGGGAAGAGAGTCGATGCAAACTATAAGATCGTTGATATTAACACCAGCAAAAAATATCCAGCTGCATACGACCCCTTCATTTTTGCATCACAAGCATCTCAAGTTTATTATTGCAAGTATCCGACTTCAGGCAAACCGAACTTAAGAACTGTGGTAAAGGTCAAGGCAAGGTCGTTGGTGGAAATGCCTACTTTATCCACATTAGAAACTGCACAATTTGAAGATCCATTCCAAACTGAAGTGCAAGAAGCTGAAACAGTGGTTCAGGACGAAGGTATAAATTCTTCAGTTGATTTAGTGGCTGCAAATCCA
>JAPKLY010001358.1:0-12125 GCA_026898435.1 Prunella vulgaris | reverse complement strand
CCAATCTTAAATGCCATAATTCAAACGAAGCACGAGAAACCTTATTAAGTAAAGCTGCAGTAAGAGCCGGATGACCCCGCTCAAGCACATATAATCCTTTTTCACATTTCCCACTAGCCAGAACTATTTTTGTAGCCCGATTCTGAATTAAAAACTGCTTATCAGTGAAAACCACATCAACCGGATAATCAGAAGTCAACTTGCTTATAGATAACAAATTTTTCGTGATGTGAGGCACAACAAGGACGTCTAACATGCGAATATTGCGAGATAAAGAACTATAGCCAATATGAGTAATAGGTAAAGCTGTACCGTTACCAACAATAACTTTACCATTTCCCGAATACGGAGTGCAAGAGTCCAAGTCGGATGGTTGAGAAGTCATATGAGCTGAGGCACCCGAATCAAAATACCAATCAGAGACCGGCTCAGTAATCTTGCAGGTGGCATTGAATGCTTGTGCAAGTTGGGCAATAGCTGGTTGAGAAGCTGCAGTGGCCTGAAGGTAACGCGGACACTTGTCGGCATAGTGTTCCCCACGACAAATCTGGTAATGTGGAGTACGTCCCTGAGTACGTCCTTGTTTCGCCTGATTTTGACGAACATCCCCACTACCAGAAGACGGAACGGACCTGGTATGGGAATTGCCACCATTAGGTGTGCGTTTCTGCTGAGGACGATGACTATCATTAGCGGCGACAAAAGCAGCAGTAGGTGGCGCCGTGGTCTCCATAGAAAGATTAAAGAGTTCATACTGTATGGCCTGATGAAGCAAAGTGCGAAAGGGAGGGAGTGGATCAATAGCCATGCGAGTGTCCGAGAACCCCATAAACGTCGGACCCAAGCCACGAAGAAAGCAGTGACTCTTTTCTATTTCATCCATGGGACGGCCAACAGCCGCTAATTGATCACATAAAGCCTTGAATTTGCGACCATAATCTGAGACCGGGAGATCGCCACGCCTGAGAAATAAAAGTTCTTCGCGAAGATGATGAACTCGCGAGACAGAGGAGTGCGAGAAGGCTGATTCAAGTGCAACCCACGCCGTACGAGATGTAGTGCACCCCACAACTTCAGCCATAGACTCTTCTGTGAGCGTGGAGAACAAGACACCTAGTACTTTCTGGTCCTTCTCACGCCATAAGAGAAACTCCGGATTAGGTGAGTCACTGTCGACCAACATTTTGGATGGTGGGGTGGCAGTTCCGTCGATGAAACCCGTCAGATTAAACGCCCCTAGCATGGGCAGCACCTGGTGTTTCCACAATAGGTAGTTCGTCGATGAAAGTTTGATGGTCACCATGTGAACCATCGTGGCAATAGGAACAGCCTCGGTTGGTGTTGAAGGGGCCATGATCGTCGGATACCTGTGTAGAGGGAGACGCGATGCAGAAGCCTGATCGTAGGAGAACGAAAAAATGAACGATCGTGGATCGTCGGAGGAGAGAGGAATGTCGTGCGGCACTGGGCGCTGTAGGTGAGAAATTCGGCTGTTGCAGAGAAGTTTTGGAAAGTATGACCAAATATTTAGGAAAGAAACAAACAGAATAGGAAAAAGTATCTTCGGCAGGGAAGTTTGACCAAGAATTAGGATAGAGGAAAGAAAGGATTTCGGTGATATGGTGATACCATGTAGAAAATAATTTATTCCACCTTAATTGTGGTATTGAGAAGATATCAATATAAATAGTGAGATTACAAATAATTTACAAGGAAATAAATAATTATCCAAATCATATGAGATATGATTTGTCAAACATAATATTCTACAAGAATATACACTAAATTTAACTATTTATCACTAATACAACTTTTTCCAATCCAATTTTTCTTCCGCCCAATTACTTCTATTTTTCTTATTATGCACATGGCGATATTCATATTTGAATTGCGATGGGGTTTATGTGCATCATGGGCCTGTTGAAATCTACAATTTTGAATGCTGAATCGGAAACTTGCAACAACTGTTGAAATCTACAATTTTACAGGGTATTGTTTGGGATTGAGTGTTGCAATTTTATTGAGTGTGATTACAGTGAACCATGGCATGAACTTGGGGGGATTCTGAGGGTGCTTGGTGAGGAATACGTGGCTCTCAACTTGGGGGAATAGTGACTCTCAACTTATAATACCCAAAGGAACATTTTATAATACCCAAAAAATATCTTATAATACCTAAAGAATAATTTATAAATGAAAAATTAATTAATGAATCAACTCAAAGAATAATTTATAATAAATAAAAAAAAAATTTAATACTAAAAAAACAATATGTAATATCCAAATAATAATTTATAATATCCAAAAAATAATTTATAAATGAATAAATAATAAATAAACGAGTAATAATCAAAGCCATAAAAAACAACTTATAATACCCAGGAACAATTTATAATATCCAAAGAATAATTTATAAAACCCAAAGAATAATTTATAATACGTTCTAAAAGAACAATTTGTAATACTCAAAGAACAATATATAATATTCAAAGAATAATTTATAATATCTAAAGAACAATTTAATGATTTTGTTAATAATTTTATTCTTCGGGTATTGTGAGTTGTTCTTGGGGTATTGTGAGTTGTTCTTTGGGTATTAAAAAGCATTCTTTGGGTATTCTCGGTTATAATTATTCCATTATCTGAGCAAAACCAGACAGTTTCATCGACTAACGAAAATGATGATCATGGGGAAAATGCCATTAATTCTGAATCCACACAGGAGAAAAACTCGGTTGATTATGCCTATTGGAATTCGATATTGTTCGGGGATGATGATGATGAACCCTTCGAAGGTGAAGGAGAAACAGAGACAGCAAAAAAGAAGGCAAAGATTGCCCTCGAATTTGAGAATTTGATCATTAAGTTGGAGGGATATGATTGAGTAGCTACTATTCTTAATTTATGAATGAAATACTGTAATTTTATAGCATAATTTTTGTCATCACAGGTACCTATATAATGATGAATGAATTTTGCCTTGTGTGTGTATATAAGGTGGGAATGGCACAATCAATGGTCAAGGTAGTGCATGGTGGCAACAGTTTCACAAGAAAAAGCTTAAGTACACAAGGCCATATCTCATTGAAATAATCCACTTGGACAATATCCAGATATCCAATTTGATGCTAGTGAATTTCCCATCATGGAATGTCCACCCTGTTTACAGCAGGTAGGCCTCATCACCTTCACCAGGTTGCATTGCATGCATAACATGTTTTGACCAACATTTGCAATAATTTAATTATTCAAGGCATAACAATCCTAGCTCCAGTAACTTCTCTCAATACAGATGGGATCAATCCAGGTCTGTCACTTTGCCTAATAATACCCATAAACAATTAACAATACCCGTAGAACAACTTAGTTATACCCAAAGAACAATTCTTTCCAATACCCAAAAACAACTTGCTATACCAAAAAACACACAGTGCGGCGTGTAGTGTGTGTTTTTTGAAAAATCAAAATAAATTTAAAATTAAACTTAAATCAAGGTGCATACTATGCACTAGAGTGCATGCTAGAATTTGCGATTTTAATATTAATTTTATAAATTTAAAAATATTTTAATTTTAATTTTTTTACAAACTTATAGGATTTTTTTTTTTTTTATAAATTTATAAAATAACCAAAATTAAAATATTATACATGCAGAATCAACATTTAAATGTGTACTTCAAGTATATCACATTCAAAATGAAACCAAGTCACAAGACTTACAAATTTTTAATCCCATAAAAAATAGTCATATAATGATATAAGTACAGCGTTTAATTTAAAAAAAACTCAATCAAATTGAAAATGAAAAGAAAAATAAATATATAATTATTATAGTGATTAATAAAAATAATTTCTATTTTAAATAAAATAATAATTATCTTTTTTAATTATTTTTATCTCATCTTATAACCAGTTTTCTCGATTAATGTTATGTTTATCCTTTTAAAATTAAAGCATAATATTAATAAAAATTTATTTTTATTTTTATTAAAAGTTTTGAAACAATTGATCAAAAGGGTCATGATTAATTTTAGTCCAATTTTTTTAGTACAGATAACTATAACATAACATCTTTTCTTTTTGAATAATATTTCAAAATATTTTCTTTAATTCCAGAAAAACTTGAATAGTAAATTGAGAACATGAAATTAAGATAGGTGTCTTCACAACCGTCTGCTCTTCCCAAATCTCAGCCTAACAAAAGATTTAAGTACTTCCATTTTCATCTCAAAGTTTTAATTTTCATGTTATCGTTTTCTAAATATTTTTCCAATTTCATATTACTGTAAATTATAAAGTTTAAGATTTTTTTAGTATGTACTTTCACAATATTTTTTTCAATTGACGATTGATCAATGTGCAATTTCTCTTTCTTTATTTATTATAATATGCAAATTATGTATTATTGTATAATATTTATTAATGTATATCTTTTTGTGCTTTATTTGGTGTGGGTAAAAACTAAAAAACATCATTTGGTGTGGGTAAAAAATAAAAAACATCCATGTGTTAAATGATAATGTACAAAACACTCATATATTGTATTAATTGCATAATTTTTTTTTAAAAATATATGTTATATGAGACCATCTCATGACATGAGATGAGACTAACATAAATATGTTATTTATTAATAAAAAGTTATCACTTTTAAAAAGTGATAATATTTTTTAGAAAAATGATAATCATTTTTAACAAAAATATTATCACTTTTTAAAAGTGACAACTTTTTATTAATACGTGACTAGTCTCATATCATGAGTCGGTCTCACACAAAACTTACTCAATTTCTTTATATTTGATAAAGGTATGCATGAAATTCTTGTGTATAACAAAAGTATACATGAAATTTTCACTTTCACTTCTTAACACATTTGGTATGTTATATTTTTGCATATATATATGTTTTTCATTTGAGTTTGTGTGAATACTTTAATTTAAATATATGACAACTATATGAATTTATGTTTTAATTTTATATTGTTAGTATTTTTTTAACAAAAGTGGTTAATTAATGGTTTCTGTTTATACTTTATCAAACATAAGGATGAGGATGCACATGATCTGGAGTAAAAGGGGAGCTGTTAGATCACACACATATATATCGTGTGCGTGTGTTCTAACGGCTCCCTCTACACAGAATTCTCCTGTACATGAGGGGATGCAAATCGCTAATATAGAAAAATTTTATGCAATTAATAAAACACACATAATATTTTGGGTTATTTTTTTTTCTTTTTACTCCACTTAGTACATTACAATAAATAGAATACATAAAAGTACATTGGATTTTTGTGTTGTATCTTTTTAGATAAAAATGCCACAAAGTTAAATTAATAACTAAGAACATATATGTTAAGTAACTTGTTTAGATTTTGATGTATGCAAAATATATATTTTATTGAACTTATGCTAACACTTTATTTCAAGATAAATGACTAAGAAAGTTATAGTTGTAAAAGGAAAGTTTACAGCTGTATATTTGATCAACCTATAGCCAAATATGACCGTGCAGCTGTAATGTTATTCCTATATATAAAATATGGCCACAGATATTTGCCTCCCAATATTTAATTACTTCACCCCGCTTTTCACTTCACCATTTTAATGTTTCAGTTCACCCCATCTACGGTACCAAAAATACCCATATCAGTTATAATTGAAATCAAAATTAATTACTTCACCCCTCATTTTCATTAAACCATGAAATACAAGAAACACACAACACACACACACAAATCGTTCCCGCACAAAAATACACGCCGGAGGAGGAGACGCGTCGCCGGAGACACCCTCCATTTTCGTTGACGTCGCGCCGGAGACACCCCCCATTTTCTTCGAAGGTTACCTCTGCCATGGATAAAGGTATATTTCAAAAAATGGTTTATTTCTTAATTTTAGGGTTTATTTTGAATGGGTTTGTTAAAATCTATCATATATATTGTTGTAAGTGATTTAGTTTGTTAATTTTGTGTCTAAATGTTCAAAGTAATGTGTGTATTAGGTTGTTTGAGATGGATTTTTGTTTTGGAATGTTTGAATCTGGTTTCCCGGACGATGGAAATTTGTTCGGCACTTACAGGTCGAACAAATTGAAAATGTTCGAAACATATTAGGCGAACAAAGTGAAGATGTTCGAATTTTTGGGTCGAACAAAATTTAAATGTTCATAATATTCAGGTCGAACATTTCAATTTTGTTCATCAGAAATTTTCGAACATGTATTATTTGTTTGAACATTATTTTCGAACATTTAGGATTTGTTCATCCGTTATTTTTGAACATTTCATGTTGTGTTAATTACTTGAAATTGTTTTCTTTTTAATAGGTAAGGCCAGGACTCGACCAACTGCCTCTTATAGAAGGCGAAAACATAAACGCTCGTCTACACCTGAACCGCAAGTGTATGAAGAGAGTGATGACCCTCATCATTCGGATAATACGTGGGGAGCTGATAGGTTCTCTTCGCAAGAGTTGGAAGAATGAGTGAATGAAGAGAACGAGGGAGCGAATGAGGAGGAAGAGGGAGTGAATGAGGAGGAAGATGATGAAGGAGGACAAGATGAAGAAGGAGGACAAGATGATGAAGGAGGAGAAGATGAAGAAGTAGGAGAAGAGTTAGAAGGTGCCAAAGAAGGAAGAGATGTGTCACAAATACCACTTCCTCCGCTTCTCGATGGATTTTATAGCCACGTAGCAAGTTTTATATATGAGGGGAAAGAGCGAGATGTGTTGAAGTGTCATAGCCATGTTAACAAGCTTTTACTTTGGGAGGTGGATCCAGAAAAAGATTATCGTCATTGGAAGGGCATGTTTAAAAAGTCAAAATTATTGTCTTTGAGATCATCGTCATACAAGAATCCGAACAAGAATCTGATTACAGCATTTGTTGAGCGATGGCATCCAGAGACGAATAGTTTTCACTTCCCTTTTGGTGAAATAACTATCACACTTGACGACGTGTTTTGCATTACTGGACTTCGGGTTGATGGTATTCCTGTGCAGTGCACGCGTGATGAAAAGAGAAAGGGACAAACTGATTTGATTGAGTTATTGGGTTTAACTGCGAATGAAGCAAGAAAAGCTGTTGAGGGAGTACGTGGCTCGTCAGTGAAAATTACTTGGTTGAAGGAGACTTTTTCCCCGATGATGGATTCAGAGGATGAGGATAAGGTCTTATATGCTGCTAGAGCATATATGTTGTACACGTTTGGGACCACTTTATTTGGTGATAAAAGTGGTACACGTGTAAACACATATTAGTTGCAGTACACAAAGGACATGTCTAAGTTTGGAGACTACGCTTTGGGAACTGCAGCATTGGCTTATCTTTATAGACAGTTGGGACAAGCTTCGCAATTTAAAGTGCGCCAGATAGGTGGTTATTTGACATTATTGGAGGTATTAGACTAAATCTATTATTAATTTATTATGATTAATATTATTTAGAATATATTAAACTTGTTTGACGTGTTAAATTTTCAGGCCTGGATTTATGATAACTTCTCAGCTCTTATTCTGCCTCCAAGAAATCATGCATTTCAGTCAAAACCACCACTATCATGTCAATATGCACCCGAATCACATACAGGGCCATGTGTGGAACGCGTTCAAGCCTTCAGACGTAGTCTAGATGTCTTTCTTCCAACTCAGGTAATATTTTATTGTTTAAAAGATAGAAAAATATAATTGTGTCAAGTATTTATATTAATGTCTATTTTTATTATAATAGGTATCGTGGACTCCATATAATACCTTCAGGGATTTTTGTCCCTTTCAGCAAGTTGCATTTTTTCATGGCTGTATTATTTGCGACAATGTGGCTGAGCCCTACATGCCGGATAGAGTGCTTCGGCAATTTGGTTATATACAAACTATACCTGACAAGCCTCTTGCATCTAGGGTGAAAAGGAGTCGTTCGATGAAACCAAAGCGAGATTGGGATATTATGGCCGAGTATTATTGTTCGTGGGATACACATGTGTTATCTGTTGAACGTCTTGGTGAGAGCTGCAAGCACCCTTGGCAGAGCGCATATGGATATGATGATTGGTTTGTCGGTCAAGGTCATCCAAGTGTTTCCAATCTTGACACTACGGTTCTAATTGGTCTCGAACCTGTACGTTCGACCCAACCGTGGGAGAGAATTGATGCTGCAAAGTATGAGTTACGAAACTTGGTGCAAAGGTATCATATGGACGATGCACTGACCTTAGATGAAGCCATTCAAAAGGTTGTTCAAGTCATCACTGTTCTTACCGGACCAGAAGGTGGAAGTTCTTCTTCACGAGTGGGACCAGGCCGAACTAGAGGTATGACCAGATCCAGAGCCAGACAAAGAGGCGGGGGTGTTAGACGCATTGGTTGATTATGTGTTATTTTGTGGGTGATGAATTATGGTTGATGTTGTGGGTGATGAATTGTGTTATTTTGAATTGTTGTTGACTGATTATGTATGGATTGATGTTTTGATGAATTATGGTTAATGTTGCTTATGTATGGGTGATGAATTGATGTGTTGATTGTGTGTGGGTGATGAATAGATGTATGGATTTGATTATGGATTATATGTTTTGATTATGGATGATTTTATTTTGTTGAATGTAGTGATGGTGGTTTTTGTAATTTTTGAATGCATGGATGTTGTTCAAAGAAAAATTTCGAACAAATGAACAATTCATGGATTACTTCACCACCAACATGTTATCTACACCACCCAAATCACAAAATGGTCGTTGCCTACTGTATGGAGAATATTTTCGAACATTTTCCAGTTGTTCGAATATATTTTTCGAACATTGACAAAATTTTTGACAAATTTTTTTGAACTCTTTTGTTCGAAAATATTTGTCATACATCTGCTATATGTTCGAAAAAAAAATTCGAACGTGGGTTGATTGTTCGAATTTGATTTCGAACATGAAATTGTTGTGCTAAAATTACTTTTTTACCAAAAAAGTGTACAATTCCATACAAATAACCATAACATATACATCCAATAACAAAAAATAACCATAAGATATACATCCCAACCAAATTTGTATCTAATGCCATGCTAATAGAATGGGAGTCAAAAGTTTATATATTCACCAACATAAACTACTTCTTCAAATCATATACACGACTATCATGGAACAGTTTCTTGAAAATGAAAGTTGTTTTCCATCCATTAGCAATTGGTCGATGAAAATCAATCCATGCACTGGCAATGGGAGGCAAAGTGACTCCGGCACCGAGGGTCACCTGTTCAATTTAAAATATGATATGAGATTACCATTATACATTTTAATTATATCAAATATGTTTAGTAAGTCAAATACCTGCACGAAGTGGTTATTGTTGACCAATGCCATACAAATAATCTTCGGGTTTCTGGGCAATTCGGTCCTTTGCGGTAGGAATGATAGTGATATGGTATTGCTTAGTGTAACAAACACTACATTATACATGGATGCAACCAAGTAGCCCATGTACGGTAATGTGAACCAATGCTCTTGATCTGCAGTATCAGTGAAACAATTAAGACTGTTCATTGTGGTTGATACCGTATTTGGGACTCAAAAAACCTCCGCATATAATGCAATATTGTGGGATAACTCTTTCATCAAATCCTGCCTCACACGAGGCCATGCATCTTCACCAAATCCTAATAACCCTGTAACTGCCCGGAATCCACAATGGTCATCTCCCTTTACATTTTGGACATCAATTGTGTACTCTTGGTATTCTAAAGGAAGCAGTGACACCAAATCTCTTGCTGAAGAAGATCGAGAACTTCTCCGAGTCTACATACACAAATAATTAATTAATAATATAAAGCTAAATAAATTTATACATAATAAACATATGTAAATTCTTACCGGCAGCTTTTCGGGCCCTCCTGTCTTCTGATACTTTGGCAATGAGAAGGACTCATCGATATTATAAACCACACTCTGCGATGGGAAACCACAACTATCAACTTGTGATTGAATATGTTCAAACAAACTTGGGTCTCTTTTCGTGGAATTTTCTGAGTCCTTTTTTTTCCCACTTTTTCCCTACTTTTGGTCTACCACGTGGATCGATTTTAACAGTCGGTTCAACCATGTTAGTGGTCTCTGGATTTGCCATCTCCTGCATATTTCTTAGATAGATCAATCTTCGACTCTCGTCAAACGTTTCGTACACCTTTGCCATATCACGTACAGCATCTTCAAAACGGTAGTCAGTGGCTTCCTTCACATCATTAATCAACACGGGCTCTATATCCAACTTCCTCCAAAAAGCATCAACAGCGTTCAAAGGTATTGGTTTATCTGCATATACATAATCTTCAATCTCGTGTCCACATGGTAAACCAAACGCCGTTCTCAAAATGTGGTTGCAATTACGTGCATCAAACCCTGGTGTTTTCACAACTTTGACTTCATCAAATAGCTTCTCCAAAGTGTATATAGAGACAAATCCACGCAAACCATTATACAGACTGCTTGAGAACTTATGTTGTGCGACATTCCTACTCTTCTCAAATGATGCCTTGATAGCAGTGTGACAAGCTTCGAAGAGAGTATCACACTTCACCCAACAAGTTTCAAAATTTCCTAAGGAGTTCCCAAGCAATCTCTTCAAAGCAGAATGACGACTCTCAACCCTATATAGTCGAATATATACAATTAATACAATGTATAGAATAAAATAAATGCATCTAATAGAATGTTAAAAATAAAATAAATGTACCTATTAGTCGTTGTATTTCCATAGTGCATCAATTGATTTGTCCACGCCTTCACGAATCTCTCTTTGAATGGATTAAACCATTGATCAACCACATAATCAACTGGTTTTTCATCAAATTTGCACCGAAGGACTTGAAGGGCTTCTTCATATTCATTCTCAGTATTGGCATGGATAACCATATTGACTTGCTTCATGAAGGATTCCCATTTTTTTGCAGAGTTGAACTTCGGTTTGCACTTAGCTAGAATATTTCTATCAATGTGCCAAGTGCAAAGAAGATGTTTACATTCTGGAAACTTTTGGCCGACAGCATTCATTAAAGCCAACTCTCGATCAGTAATGATAACAGATGGCATGCACCCTTCACCCAACATATCTCTCAGTACACCCAAAGCCCAATTGTAGTTCTCCTCTCTCTCGGCCAATAAATACACATATGCAACAGAAAACGTCATGCCAGTTGACGTGACACCAACTATCTCCAAATACGACAATCTGTACATGTTTGTCTTGTATGTACAATCAATCAATAAGACATTTGGAAAGGGACGCACCAACTTAATAGATACTGGGTGAGAAAAGAACAATTCTTTCAATGTGTTTGTCTCCTCACATTTTGTGTAAGAGTGAAAGTAATTATTCTGCACAAACTGGCTCATCAAGTATTGCAATTGTGATCTTCCACAGTATTGATTAATCTTGTGCTTTCTCCTAACATTGTAGATCGTCCGAATGGTAGAAGTGTTGGTATTGTTCTTCGCCTTCAGAGCTTTCAAGACATTCTTCGGAGGTGCATTGCATTTTGACATATCAATGACAAACGCCTCCTCTCTGGCAGATAAGCGACCCATGAAAGAATGACCCTCGAAATAGTTGTTAATTGGATGATTGTGAGTTCCACATTTGACCTCTAAAGTCCATTGAAACTGAACTTGCTCTGTTCCTTTCAACAAAAATGGACAATTGCATTTTTTGGAGCCTGTATCTTTTCCACTTGGTTGATCTTCTTCAATTATCGACTCATTCTTCATTTTCTTCGGTGGATGATACTTGCCCTCGCGCTCACAAGCTAATAACACACGAGGCTTTCTCCGACCGGATCCACTATCAGAGCGCTTGATTGATTGATATCACCATTTTATTTTCAATACCAACTCTGCGTACCCAATCAATAAGTGCATCACGAGAAGGAAAGATATCCATGTTCGTGAAAACACTCGTGTAGTCCATAACAATTTCACGACACATTTCATCTCCATCACCCTGAACATAAAAATAGAATCTGAACAATAAGTAACTGTTCGAAAATAAATCATGAACAAAATGTATATGTTCGAAAAAAAACATGAAAAATTCCACAATGTTCGAAACTTTGTGATGAACAATTCCCCAATGTTCGACTCCTG